>OW285244.1:38237225-38302225 GCA_935421215.2 Melolontha melolontha | reverse complement strand
TTTCTTGAATTGCATATTTATATTTGGCCCGTTGTTGAATATCCACATCTGAATTGATCGTTTGGTTACATGGTAAAATCTCAAATTAGGAAATTCGTTTGTAGTCTCACCAAACTGATAACATAACCTTTTTTTTATGAATATAAGTTTTAAGTGTTGTCTGTGCTGATTTTTCTTGTCTCACGAACTTTTTAAATTGACATTGTGTTGATTAAGTATGATTAAAAGAGCGATTTGATTGCTTATTCTCTAACCAACAGCAAATTAAAATTAAGATATTTATCCCAGTGAATCCACTGACTTTTGCATTAAATATTGTCGTTACCTATTTTTAATTATCTGTTGATTAGGATATGTCGAGTCATTACTCTGCCGTGAAAGAAGCTGTGAATACCTATTCATTCAGAATTCATTGAACCTAATTTCACCTAGTTTCTGTCATATCTTCGTTAAATGGCGGCATACGGTGCAGTGTTTAACTTCTTCGATCATTTTCGAGTAGTTTCCCGTCGAACGATTCCACCTATGATTATAAAGCTTTAACGTTAAAGTCTAAGGATACAGGACAAACATGCAGACATGCCTGGATGCGCCTATTTCGCTAATATATGGGGGAATTCGGAATTAGATATACTACAAAAATCTGTCTGTGTCTCAGTATACGCTAAGGCTAATGGGCATCCTGATTGAATGATGAAATTTCTTTCAGGATATATAATTTCTGCCGAAGGTAGAAAAACATTTTCTAATATTCTAATAATCGAACAAATACCTGGCCCATGTACGCAAATCCAGCCCCAGACGATTACTGAGAATCTTCCGCTCGTTTGTGATTTTTGAGTATATTTTTCGTCAAATTGTGAATTAGGTGGTCTATAAATACGGATTCGGCCATAATGGGACGCCTGAAAAACTTTTTCGTTTGAGAAAATTACATTTTTCCAAAAATTCAAATTACGCGGGATAAATTCCAACGCAAAACCAATCCTTACTTCTGCGCATTAAGAAATGTTTTTTTCACAGACGCCAGACTTCTCATCTCAACCGTTTTCTTGCTGTGCTAACACACCCGGGGGAATGTGTTGCTGGTTTTGAACGGATCGTTTCTTATAAAATTAATAAGATTTTCATCACGTTCGGGAGTTGACCCACGTATAGTACCGGAGCCAGGTATTAATAACACCTCAACGCTAAAATTGTACTCTTCCCCACGCGAAATCTATCAGCTAATCTTCTAACTGACCAGCCTTCTTCTAGTAACGTAATTATTTGAGTTTTAGTTAGAATATTTAAATGCGACATATTAGCTTTATATTTTGACAAACCTGAATATGACACTGACAGATCTGTAAACAGAAAAGGCACATATCTATTTACTATTAAAAAGCCATATTAAAATTAAACAAATTAAGTGTCCGATTATCATATTCCGCGATAGTACATTCGTTTTGAGACTGGTTTCATTATTTTCGTCTTTTCTTATTCTTATTTTATTGAATTGGAGAGATTATATATAAATCTCCAGTCGTAAATTAAAAATGCTTTTCGTTGTGACATGATAATAAATACCCGGAATAGGTTTTCAAATAAAAAAAATTAAGACTTTCGCTTTAAATCATTGATAAGTAATTGAAATTGTGCCTATAAGAATCTAACCTCATTTTTAGGATTTGTAGCGCGATATTTAAGTTTAAGTGTAACATCTGGTTAATGTATCGGAAAAGCTTTTTAGATTCATCCTTTTCTAACATCTAATGACATTGAATAATTCTACGTTCATCTTATTAAAAGACATAAATTATGTTTTGTTCCTTTACTATACCGGGTTGTTCCAAATGGCATACCTCCGTTATCTAATAAAATAAAAATTTGAAGTTTAGGGCATCTAATATACACCTAATTTTCTTTAAACTGAGTCTAATATTCACATTTTTTAACTTCCGGTTTAACCGGAAACGACCCAAACTTTTATATTTTAAATAGCAGCCTGTCTATTTTCCTCAAAATTTGAATTCTACGGAAAATTTTCTTTCCCGTAAAGTATCACACTTTGTATTTAACACTTCAAAACACAGGTGAAATTGCATTTTAGTTATTCTAAAATTGGGATTGTAGAAAATTATGAAAAGCATGTACAGGTTGGCCCAAAATGACCGAAGGGGTTGGAGTTCATTATAACTTCTTATTTAAGACATAATTATTAAATTTTTTTAATTTTAAATACAGTATATTAATGGAGAATATTTTTAATTTAATTATGAAAAATTATATCTCGCAAGTGGTTGCCATTTTCTGCTTCGCATATTCGTGCTCTTTCCAAAACATTTTCCATAACATTTCGCAAAACTTCAGGTGTTATGTTGTTGATTTCGTCGCGAATATTATTTTCTAATTGCTGTATGGTTCGAGGCTTATTAATATAGACTTTTCCTTTCAAATAACCCCAAAGGAAACAGTCTGAAGCGGTTAAATCCGGTGAACGCGGAGGCCAATTAAAATCGCTTGTACGGGAAATAATTCGTTCACCAAAGATGTCGCGTAAAAGAGCCATTGTGTCCCTCGCAGTGTGCGCTGTGGCTCCATCCTGTTGGAAAACCATACTTGCGGATGGTTTTCCAAGGCTGGCCTTAAAAAATTTTCCAACATTGTCCGATATCTAACACCAGTGATGGAAACGGCGACACCGTGTTCATTTTCAAAAAAATATAGGCCAATTATCCTTTCCGACGAAACACCGCACCAAACGGTACACTTAAGTGGGTGTAATTCTCGCTGTTGAACTACTCTTGGATTTTCCGTAGCCCATATCCTGCAGTTTTGCCTATTAACGAACCCATTTAATTGGAAATGGGCTTCGTCGCTCATAACTAAATTATGAATAAAATCATGATTTTCTTCTGCTTTTTGACGAAAATAAATTGCATAATCAAGTCGTTGCTGGTAATCTGTCGGTTTCAATTGTTGGACAAGCTGAATTTTGTATGGAAACATTCTTATTGTATGCAAAATTCTCTGCAGCGGCCCTCTTGAGAGGCCAAGTTGTGTCGAACGTCTCCTGGTTGATGTTTCTCCATCTTCCCGAATACTCTCCTGTACACGTTCAATATTGTCATCCGTGTGCACTGTTCGTCGTCTGCCGGCTCCAGGAAGGTTCCTTAGTGCCCCTTGTTCTCGAAAATTTGCAACCAGACGGTTTATTGTTGACTCTGAGGGTCCAACCCGCACATTAAAATAACGACGATATGCACGCTGAGTCTAAACAATGGATCGTTGATTTGAGAAATACAGTTCAACGATTTTGGCACGTTGTTCAATTGTGTACTGTTCCATTTTAAATTCCCCAAGTCTTCTTTACCAAATACTGAAAACAAAAAACAAAAAAAATTATAATAAAGAAGTTATAAGGAATTAAAACCCCTTCGGTCATTTTGGGCCACCTGTACATTAATTCATATTTGAATTTAAATTAGCAAAATTGAACTTTTCCAAAAATGCATCTCTGTTAGAAAAAAAATTCTTTTAGACGATAGTGATTTACAAACATTTTATTGAAAGTCAACAGAAAAATAATATTAAATGAATCACAAAAAAGATTATATTTATTCATTTTATTTATACAAGAACAGTATTTATGAATCTCTTAGTGGCACTAAACTTGAACCGTGAGCGCCAGAAAAGATGCTAGAAAATGTTCAAAATGTCGATTTGTCAACTCGATGCAAAATTTCACCAGAGGTAACACTTATTAATAATTCGGCATTAAGAGCTGCGCGTTCATTCCTAATTCTATTTTTTAAATCTTCTAAATGTATAAGGGACGTATAGGAGATTAATTCTAATTCTTCAACTATCTCCATAGAAAATAATCTAACAACGTTAGATCGGGTGATCTATCAGGCCATTTTATTGGTCCATGTGTGCCTATTCACTTATTAGGGAAAATCTGATTAACATAATCAGTCACAATTCTAGAATTGTGAACGGGTGCTCCATTATGCTGAAAATACATGTTGGCACGTATTCAGTGGAAAATTTTCACGAAGATTCCTTCATAAAACTTTGGTCCAATAATGTGCCCATCGATCATGCCGCACGATACATTAATTGCCCAAATTCTCTGAAAGTTGGTCTCTCTCATCCAATGAGGATTTTCTACAGATTAATAATGGCAATTGTGTTGATTTAGGTTTCTATTATTTTGAAAGCGGCTCTCATTTGTCCATTATAATGTTAATAATGCCATCTTCACGGGCAGTCGCTAGTCATGCAAGAAAGGCCAGTCTTTTGTCATAATCTCCTGGTTCTAATCCTCGATGCAGGTGAATTTTGAAAGGTCTGAATTTGGCGGATTTTATGATTTGTTGAATAGAAGAACAAAACATATCGCATTCTGCTTCAATTGCTTGAATTGAATTAAGCGGATTTTTAAGCACACTTCTCAAAACACCAAAACTTTGCTTTTCATCAGTAGCAGTCTTTCTTTTAAAAACTTTTTTTTTCTTTGAAAAGGCACCACATAACTCCAAATTTGAAGCCAGACGTGTAAAATACACAGCGCTTGGCTTACGTCTGTCAGGATACCACTCTGCGTAAATGAGGATCATTTGTACAATCGTCGTTATTCATTTTAATTACAACTTTGTTTCAAACAACTTTGAGAAAAATTTTAATACTTTATCAACTGTCAAAGTTAACGAACAAATAATGTCAAATTTTGCTTTAGTTTCCATAGATCGCTTTGGATTCCAAGATCCCAATTTTTTAATATTGAAAATACAATTTGACCTTTGTTTTGATGTCGAAATACAAAGTCTAATACATCATTGGAAAGAGAATTTTGTGTGGATTTCAAATATTGAGGGAAATATACAGGGTGCTATTTAAAATAAGAAAGTTAGGGTTGTTTCCGGTTAAACCGGAAGTGAAAGAATATTAATGTTAGGCTCGATTTAAAGAACATTAGGTGCATATCAGACGCTCCAAATTTTAAATTTTCATTTTATTAGATAATGGAGGTCCGCTATTGGAACTACATAACTAACCCGGTATACTCAATGGAAACAGATTATGATTGTTAAAATTTGCTTGAAATTTTATTTTCATATTATTGCATTGTTAAATGCTTCTATTATTAAAAGAGGATCATTTTCTAAAGTTTTTTATGGGTTTTATACTTGTAAGAAAAGAAACAATATCAAAATAAAAAAAAAAAATTCCCGTATTACTCTTGAAAAGTAGCTCAAATTCACCAAAGCTTAGACGAGATAGAAGACATACAAAACAGTACAAGAAGGAGAAGCATCGTCAGTTGTTTAACGTAATTATTGATCAAATATGGCGGCGGACTACCCACCCTACAGCCTTTATTAACCCTTTCGCAATAAGGGACTCGGTAATAATGCACCTACCCCCTCTTATATTAAGGTTCTTAACGTAACGCGACCTATTATATTTGTGCCCGACGGAATATGTACACAAAAATGTTATCATGCCCTTATTTCTATACTTTAACTCTATTGTATATCGGAAGCCAATCGCTCGTTATTTAATTTTTTCCCCGTTTTTAATAAAGCATTATACAGGGTGTTCTTATATGAGAAGATTATATTTTAGATATTAATTACTTGTCATCGGTGATATCGAGTAAATTGAAATAAATTTTCATAAAGCTGCTAGTTTTTTAAATAGTTGATTTTTACTACGTCAAATCAATCAGATCTTTCAGTGTTTGCTCCTGATGTAACTTTAGAAGTAATTAAAGTCTGTTTTTGAGTTCAAACTTTGGTTAAAGTTTGATTTGGGTTTAGATGATGTTTCAGTATTGATTATTAAACCTCGGATTAAATGAAAAACGCATATTTGTTGTTAAAAGGTATAACAACAAAATTATGAAAAAATATGAAATACATATTTTGCATATTTTTTCTACTTGATGAATATTTCATGTAATACTGCATACTTGTGGATATTTTCTTCAAATTACAAATTTCCTTCTAAAAATTCCAGTAGGAGACAAGTTTAAAAATAACTAGTCATGGGAAATACTAGATTCCCAAATGTTCTGGGAAAGCCGGTTAAAACACTTTGCGAGATATAAATAATATAAATTGTCTAATTTAAATTATTCTTTCTCTGTTTCCACTGAGCCTTTTTACCAGCTCGACATTGTTTAAATGGCGTGTTTCAAGTTTTTAAGTCAAAAATGATTGTAATTGAAAAGTATATTGGTGCTGTTCAGAACATAACTGGTATGTTACTAGTTTTCAAAGCAAGCTTAAAGATTGTTGCCAACTTACACCAACATTTGAAGGTACATAAGCTTTACATGGATGGAGCTTTACATGGATGTTGGTTTTTTTCTCGTAGTGAGGCAGTTGTAGATTTACTAACCTTTTAAGTACGCAGATGTTCCAACATCTTTTTTTTTTAATTTGTCTCTCTATTTGATTTCAAACTATGTATATTGATAATAATAATAATAATAATAATAATATTTATTTATTTGCCCAACAGGTAATCCCAATTACAGAGCAATAAGTACACAAATTAGATGTATGAATACACATACATACTATGTTAAACTATTACATAACTAAAATAATTTTGATATATAACAAATAAGTAATACCGATAATTATGATGTCAAGGTTCACATATCCTTAGTGTCCACCTTTCCAATGAATATGTCACTATAATATGCCTCAGCATTCCTCATCATGTGGAATATCGGTGATATCATCAGTAGATTCGTCCTTGGAGTCGACAGCAAGAAAGTAACAGGGTTTCGGGTACTCACACTAGGCACATTGAATCTGACCCTAGACAACAGCGCGGCACAATCAATTTTATTGTGGAGAAGATTATGAAGAAACCTTGCGCTGTAGTTAACTCGACGAACAGTCAAAGACTGAACCCCATAGAGTCGAAGCAGTTCTTCATAGGAAGTGTTCCAGTCAGGATATACACGATTAGATTTGAAGAAGAGGTATTTTACAAATCGGCGCTGTATACGTTCAACTGGAAACTGTTGCGAGATGTAGAAGGGATACCAAACAATAGACGCATACTCGAGTTTCGGAACTATAAGAGTGAAATACAAAGATTTTAGCGAGGAGATGCTGCTGAAGCACCCCGAGGCTCTAATGAGGAAGCCCAATGCTCTCGAAGACGAGCGGCAGATGCCCACAATGTGATCATTAAAAGATAGCTCCGGATCAAACGTCACTCCCAGGTCCCTTACTGAGTTTGTGTTATTCAACTGCTGATTATTTATAAAATAACGTGATAAGACTGGTGCGTTCTTCCTGGAGAATGACATCACCACACACTTGTCGATATTCAAAGACAATTCATTCCTCTGAGACCACTCCACAAGAATGTTAACATCATGCTGCAAGCCAATAGCATCACCTGGTTTGGCGATATCAGAAAATAGTTTGATGTCGTCTGCGTAAGCTAGCGCCTGATATCTTAACAGTGGAAAAAGGTCATTCATATATAATGAGAAAAGCAAAGGTCCCAAGTTGGAACCCTGCGGTACTCCAGAAGCCACTGCGAAGGTGTACGACTTATAACCATTATAAAACACATAATTATATCGATTAGATAAATAAGATCCCAACAACATGTATAAATTCGGAGATAAGCCAAAGCTATCAAGTTTTTGAAGTAGCAACATATGGTTGATGCTATCAAAAGCATGTGAATAATCCATATAAACAACATCCACTTGACCCCTACTGTCCAAGACTTCATTCGTATATTGCGTAAAGCAAGCTAGATTTGTAGTAGTAGACCGACCTTTCATAAAACCATGCTGGTGCTGTGTGATATATGAATGGGTATTGAAGTAAATAGCATCAAACAAAACTTGTTCGAAAATTTTTGCAAAGTTTGATAAGAGCGAAATCGGTCTGTAGTTTGAAATACATCAACTCTTAGGTTCTTACCCTCTCATTGCCGATAATCTTCAGAATTCAGTTTGTTAATTACTCTAGAGCACTTCTGCAGATTCTTCAAAAAATTTATCTGCTCACATATTATTATTTTAGTGCTTGTATTTCTGTAACATTTTAAAGCCTACTAGCATATATTCTAACAGCTACTTAAACTGGCCTTTAATTGATTTGAAGTTATTTTTTATCATATCGAACCTATCAGATTGTCACCTTTATGGGAAAGTGCGAAAGTTTTTTCCCATAGTTTTCAGGATTTCTGAATTTATCAACTACTTCGGCACTTTTAATTATTCTCTTAATAGTTTATATGTTCTTCTTCTTTAGCGCTTTTATTTTAGTAACTTTGTTAAGTGCTAAATCCAGTTCTCCTTTCTTACAAACATGCAAATCATCAAAATCTTTTTTTAGATTTACTTGAAATAAAACGAACGTCAAATTACATCTACAATTTAGGAATCTTCTAATAGTTTTTAGGTAAAATATAGAAATATTTAGTCAGTAAAGGTACGGATTCACAAATTCTATAAGAATATTTGTTACGAATACGTAAGTTATTAATATTTGAATGTCGCGGAGTGTATAATAGTTTATTAAGAATACATAGCCAGGTGCTAGATCAGGCAAGGTCACTTTGTATATCTAATAACTATAGCCCGTTAATAAATAAACCCAAGTCCACGTACAGAATAGGACCATCTCTGAGTTTATACCTGTTATAATATATGATTATTTGATTTTGTACTGCTATAGATATACCCCAGTGTTTTGACCGAATATGAATTACACAGGCCGCGTATTAAACATGAATGGAACCGAAACATATGTTATGTTTATATCCAGTATGTATATACATATTCATCTTTCTTCGTATATCTTTCAATAATATTTCATTTTTAACGAACTGCTCCGGATCGTCGCCTATTTAATTTCATTTAATACCAAATGAATTAAGAGCAAAGCTTACAAAAAGAATATTCTCAATTTTTTTTAATATTTCAAGCAGTTTTAGTTATTTAAGTGGTAAGTAATAAGTTAATTAATTAAATATGTAATTATTAATTAAATTAATTAAAAGGTGTATCAACAAAATTACGGGTTTATTTAATGTTTTTGAATAAAATAAAACAATTAAAAACAACATATTTTAATACTTCATGTATATTTCATGTAATACTGCATATTTTCTTTTAAATTACAAATTTCCTTTTAAAAATTACACTAGGCGACAAGTTTAAAAATAACAATTCAAAAATAACTGACCATGGGAAATACCGGATTTCCAAATGTTCTGGGAAGGCCGGTTAAAACACTTTGCGACATTTTGTGGGCCATAAAATTAAAAAAGTGAGTTTTATTAAAAATTAAATGAGTTTTAATACTTTTAGTTTCCTTTTTTTTATTCCAGGCTCTACAAATATGTACATACATGTCAGTTTTTCATTAGTAGTTTAAAATAACATGCATAATTGTAACTTCTCTAATATTTACTTCCGGTCGTGATGCCAAATATATAATATAATATATATTTCGAAGACAAATTTGTATTAAAAGCAAATTTTGTTCATACATATTCTAGTACATTTTGTAGATTAATATGCAGATCCTAGAATTTTCTACAAATAGATAATACTTGGCTCAAATTTTATTTCATGTATAAATAAAGAAAACATAATACTATAGTAGCTGATATAGTTTAGTATTTTTATTTACAATTATGTTATTTTGAAATAAACCGCTTGAATATCTTGATATAGTCTCAAAATGGCGACAGCGTATACAATAGCCACAAGGTCATGAAAAATAAACCCTAAAACATCAAATTCACCGCAGATTTTGTCCTTTGTGTTATTCTGTGGCAATAGGCACTTGAAATTTGACAAAAGAAGAAATTTTTGTTGGCAGTGATATAAGAAAATTAATGAAGGATGAAAAAATCGATGAAAACAAATTGAGTTAGAAGCATCAAAATCTTTTAAGGAGTTGATAGAAAATCTCTTAGGGATCAATAAAAACCCTGATTATAAAAAAATAGTTGCGAAAATGATTGCAAATTTTGAGCATTAAATTTCATTTGCTGAATTCGCTCATTGAATAATTCCAGAAAATATAGGAGCCGTTAGCGAAGAGCAGGGTAAAATATTTCATCAAGATTTGAACGGTATGGAGAAGAGGTAGCAGGGAAGGTGGAATACAAACATGCTGGCGGACTACTGTTGAATGCTGAGGCGAGATGAGCCAAACCGAAAACTTAAGAGAAAATCTCAAAATAGAAGTTTCGTCACAAAGTGACATGTTTACGTAATAAACAAGTAATCATTTATCAAATTTCAATAGTATTTAAGTTCTAGAATGAAGTACTTTTTGAATATATATTTTCTTCGAAGTAAAGGTGTCTTTTTTGCAATTTCCTTCCTATGTCTATTCTGAACAATTTGGACGCGATGGAGAAAATCTGAATACATATTCGCAATCAGCGCATCAAAATACTTCAGAATCAATAATCGAATTCAAAAGGCGACGTTATGAATCCAAATTTGCAAGTCTGTGTAATGGCAGATGTGGAACGATAACACAGGCCTGCATTTTTCAACTCTTTGAATGTTGATTTAAAAATTTTAACTGTTTTATAGTAATTGGGTAGCGCTGATTTCAAATCTGCTTTTATTTTTTTTGTATCACGTAAGGTTATTTTTCAAACCAGTAAAATCCAAAAAATAGAAAAAACACGATTTATTTCATTTATAAGCTAGTTTTATAGAAACTATTAGAAATAGTTATTTATTCTTTATGCTTCTTAAAAAAACCTTTTCGTTTTTCAGAAAAGCTTCGTTTGGTTGTTTTTCTGTCATATTCAGCTAAAGGAAGATCTGAAGGTAGTTTCTGGGGCAAGCAAATTTTTTTGTTTCAACCTAGACCCCAGTACTTCAGAAAGATCTTTTGAAAGTCCCAAATCTCTTACTAAATCATTCAGTTCGGCTTGTGAAAATAGCTGAGGTTGGTTTTGACCTGAGGTTGATGGTTCAAAATCACTATCCATCTGTACGGAGCCGGAAGTTAAAGAGGTTTCAATATCTTCTTGTAGTACTTTGGGAGGTATAGGTATAGGTACATGAACACTGTGAGGAACTGGTCTGATAGCTGATTTAATATTGTTTGGGTACAAAATATGTTTCAAAGTTTTTCTATTATGCCCTTAATATCACAAAGACAAAAGTAACAATCTTCATGATGATTTTGCGGTTCTCTCCAAACCATCGGTATTCCAAAAGGAAGGCTTTTTCTATTCCCTTTGGTCCAATGCCTTAAACCTTCTTCACATAACCTTACAAACAACGTGCGGTGCCCAATCTTTATCTTGATCTCCTAATTTGATTCTGAAATAAGCATAATATGCATTTTTCACAAATTCACCAATTGGTCTCTTAAACTTTTTCAAGACGAAATATCCACAAATATAACAGAAATCATCTGGTTTGTTTTTGCAACACCGGCTAGACATATTTTTAAGCAATGTTTATTTATCAAATACCACGCACAATACTAAAGACAAATTAATTTTACTTGTTTACTGATCGACACTCAGAGCTATAATGAAGTAAATGACATTAAAATATACATTTTGTTTGGAGTGATAAACTTGAAATCTTTCTTCGCAGTACTAATAAAGTGAAAGCATAATAAATAGGATTTAGCAGGTAAAAATTCCCGGAAATCTTGTCCAAAATTAATACATGTAATAAAAGATTTACATCAGGTAATGAGAGCCTATTTAACAAATTTCTTTAAAACCACAACAGAAAATCATTTTTGGGTTAATACCTAGAATTTGAAGTAGTACATTCATTTTAATTTTTTTTATATTTTTTTCTTTTACTTTTGTGCAAAAAAAAATCTGTGGGTGGTAGAGACAACTGTATTTTAATTAGTTATTGCTATATAAAAACTGAGCTTAACAAACAAAAATCACGTCATCACAAATTTTATGCAGGCCTGTGTAATCTGTTTGGTGGATACTTAAAAGAAAATTGCGTGACAAGAAAAAAATATATTAAATTTTCATGGCTCTGTACAAGCAAAAATTAACAAAATAATAAATGCTAATCTTTCAATTAGTAAAATATATGAATCATTTTCAAATTGACCTTTGAACGAATTTCTTATTAAAAAGATTTTGTTTACATATTTAATTTAAATTATTTAAAAAAAAAAAACCATAGTTAAGACTGTTTGATTTTATCAATACATCCACAAAATTAAAAAATATCCTGTACGTAGTCAATATAAATCAAAATAATGTTTCGTTTGTTTATTTAAAATCGCTTGTATAAACTTATATCAAAATGCGCATATTCATTTTTAAATAATAATTATTTATAGCGGTCATTTCCATTTCATCTAATTAAAATAAAGCAGTTTCGTCAACTGTATGACGACATGCCATCTTGTAAAGATCAGAATAAAATAAAATAAAATATCAGCCAACGGCAACGCGACAAAGTTATCGGATGACCTTACATATCTTTCAATATATGCACAGACCTTATCACTATACGCAACATTCCATGTCCACCCGTGTTTATGACAGAGATATGCAAATATATATCGCGATGCAATCATTTCTTGTATATTAAATTATATTGTAATAGTTTAATTGTCTCCAAGATTAAATTTTAGTTATTAAATAATTTTAGTTTTAATACGACATACCGTGCCTTCAAAATCTTTCCTAATTAGAGATGGACATGCTTTTTGGCAACGATTGGTAGCAATGCATGCACGCACTTTGACAGTTTGCATGTCATTAAGGCAAGAATTACAAATTTAAGTAGTTAAATTTAAAAGATAATAACTAAAGGCCGGATTATATGCAGTTTGCATAAATTTGCATATTTGCATAATATATGCATTTTGTATATTATTTGCATATTTTGGAGTAATTCCGCATTTTTGCATATTTTAAGTATCCTAGTTTTATTTATTTACTAAATCAAATTTATTATAGGCATTACTAAAAATATTTCGTGGATGTAACAAACAAATAAAAATTAAACAGAGCTCTTTAAATGAAAAATAGCATTTTATTAAGCTTCATCCCGTTACTTTTCCGATAAGCGTCTCCAAGAATTTATTAATGCTCTTCCCATACATCCAGGTCGAGACAAAATTCCAGGAAAAGCTAATACCTTAAAACTTCTAAATAAATACAAAAATATATTCTACCAGAAAATTAGAAGTATATGTATTTCTTTGCTATTCGGAGAAATTTATTACCATATTCGAAAGTAATTTTATTTTAAACGTCATTTTACGTTAGCTTTTTGAAAGTGTTAACTTATGAGTTGTGTTATATAATAGCAAAAATGCCGAAAATAGCGACTGTGCCTGGATGGATTGCACATTATTCAGAATTGCGTATGGATGGAGGAAAAGTGTTTTGCGTAGCATGCTGCAAGATTGTGAGTAAAATTTTAATTCTTATTAATTAATTAATTAAGTTTTTAATTATTCCTTTATCTTTTACTAACATTTATTTTATAAGAAAACAACCGATGGTGTGATATTTTTTTTGCAGATTACAAGTGAGAGAAAGTTCCAAGTCGACCAACATATGAAAACTTCATCTCATGCTGCAGAACTAACAAAGATGAAATTGGCGAAGAAGAGTCAGCAAACATTACCGCAATGTTTGTCATCAACTTCCAAAAAATCGGAACAAGAACAATTTAATGAAGATTTGTGTCAAATGTTTGTGTCGGCAGATACCACTACATAAATTAAACAATTTAAATGTCAAGTTATTTTTGCAAAAGTACATCAGCAAATATAACATTCCCGACGAGAGCATGTTAAGAAAAAATTATATTCGCTGTACCTATGCAGAAACATTGAATAGCATTAAGAAGGTTGTTTCAAACAATTATCTTTATATAAGCGTAGACGAAACTACTGATAGTGTGAGCCGCTACCTAGTTCATTTAATGATTGGTATCCTTAACGTATCGGTTCCAGCAAAATCTTATTTAATTTCATCCAAATAGTTGGAAAAGGCAAATAATTTGACAATAACAAGGTTTATACAGGAAGAACTGGCAACTTTCTTTTTACCGGAATCGATTCCAACAGAGAAAATTCTATTGTTTTTGACGGATGCTGCACCATACATGGTGAAGGCAGCTTTTAACTTGAAAACCTTTTACGCAAATTTAATTAACACAACTTGCTTGGCGCGCGGACTAAATCGTGTTGCAGAAGAAGTCAGAAACCATTTTCCCTTAGTAAATACTTTAATTAGTAGTGTTAAGAAAATATTTTTAAAGGCCCCATTACGAGTTCAGTTTTACAAACAACATCTACCCGGTGTTCCGTTTCCTCCTCAACCAGTAATCACACGATGGGGAACGTGGTTGGAGGCTACTATTTTTCATGCAAATCATTATGAAGGAATAAAGACAATCTGGGATAGACGCTGTATTCGAATAAAGAAATATCTCAACAGTTGGCGTTTATTAAACCCAATTACAGTTTTAGTTCCACTTCTATATTGCAGTTGGAAAAACAATTTATGTCGCTAATCGAGAGCGTTGAAATAATAAACAAATTTGAAAAGTCATGTTTTGATGTTAAAGGAGGAGTGGGACAGTCCGTGTATGAAAAATTTTTAAGTGTAATGGGAAGAAATGAGGGTTTTAAAAAGCTAAAGAACATTGCTACATTCAGTAGAAAATATTGAGATGACAATAGATGATATTTCTAATTTGAAATATGCTCCTATAACAAGCGTCGGCGTATAACGAACCTTTTCAATATATAAATACATGTTTTCAGACAAGCGTCACAATTTTTGTGTTGAAAACTTTGAGAAATATGTGATTGTAAATTGTTTTCATAGTTAATTATGTTGTAAAATGTTCTAAATAAACTTGTAGTAAACATAATAGGATATTTTCTTCTACAGTATTCCATTTTCTAACATTCCTCGTATTTTTTACCTGCATATTTGTCATAAGGAAGTACATAATTAGGTTAAAACATCTGCATATTTATGAGAATATTTTCGTTTTTTTTTTTGCATATAATCCGGCCTTTAATAATAAGTATAATAACGTATGTAACAAAAGTTTTGAAACAAATTACATAACTAATTTTCATCACTTGGAAACGGTTCAATTTAGTTACCATTGCTGGGATTTTATTCAAGCAGGCTTTGTCGACATAAATATTAACAATTCTTGTTGATAAACTTTGGTGTCAAAATCGAAATCTGAAAAAGCATCTCTAATTTGGTTGGCCAAATGTGAAAGGTGGATATTGTAAATATATTTGAGGGACTTAATATCTTCCGTGCAGCAATTTACCGAATAGTAAGAGAATCTGAGGAAGGAATATCTCTTGCTGAGTTGGTTTCTGTTTTTGCAGGAGAAGCGCCATATCAATCGATAATTTAACGTTAGTACTGTGAATCCCAAAGTGGATGCACCAGTATCAGTGACGATCCCAGGACAGGTTGGCCAAGAATAGCAGTCACCTAGAAAAATTCTTAATTCTTAATTCGTGAAATCGAAACATTCATTGATATTTCAAAGACGCCAATCCAAAAGATCCTACATCACAAACTGGGAGTGAGAAAGTTACTTACCCCGTTGGATTCCGCATCTTTTAACCGAAGAGCAAAAGTTGGCTCGTGTTAATTGGTGCTGAGAAACTTTGAGCCGGTTCAATAACGGAAACTCATAAAACATCTATGGCATCGTGAGTGGGGATGATTCAAGGATTTATTCCTATGAACCCGAAAATAAATATCAGTTCACTGTTTATGTGTTTCAAGATGAGGATAATCCGACAAATTTTATCCGTTCGCCAAGTGTATCGAAAAAGATTGTGGTTTGTCTCAAAATCAGGCCATGTAGCTAAATCGAAGGACGGTTAATGTGGATTGATACGCAATAGTTTGTACGCCAGGAAATAATTACCGTGCTCCGAGAAACTAATGCACAACGGCGAATCATTCTGCATGACAATGCGTCTTTGCACAGAGTCCGGAAGAATTGAGTTTTTGGAATAGCAAAATATCGAATTATTAGATAATTTTCCGTACGATTTTTGTAAAGTATTTTGAAAAGTAATAAAGTACATTGAGTCGATCATTTTATTCTATGGTTATATGCAACATCCCTCTTAATAATAATATTTCTATAGATGTGAAATTTATATCAATTAAATTGATAATTATTTTTCCTTCTCTATACAAACATGTATACTTGTATGTATGGCAGACATTAAATGCTTTTATTATATTAATAAACAGAGACGATCCTGGTCCTTTCTATATTAACCCTTGTCAAATGTCAAACAGAACCCTCCTCCGGCAGCCCATATTTCTACCCCTTTTACTGTCATATGTGCCGATTATATACAAAACTTGGTTAATAAAAAAAAAGACGCCTACTTGCATTTTGCATTTCTATGTACATAAGTACATAGATATACAAAAGGCCTTTATGATCGATATAAAAATAAAATCAACCCTATCCGTATTAATAATAGAAGCATGAACTGTTCGTAACCAGAGGAAAGATATGGAATATAAGAAGTCTTTTTATTATAAATTCATTCAAATTTTATTTTCGTTAGAGATGAAAAAGGTTAGCAAAAACTGAAATATTGTTTCAAAAATATTAAATAGAATCGCTTCATTAATTTAAGGAGTGTAATTACCTCACTTTACCATCCAATTTAAACTAAGCGCATTATTATTGCTCTCGTGTTTTAATTTAATAGACAAACTCAAGTAGTAGACAATTAATTAGTATCTCTGTTCTTGTTTTTGTTTTCGTTTTGCTTTATTTTCTACCCTGAAGTCTATATTTTCATGAATATAATACATTTTATATACTTTCTTACGAATATACGAGGGCGATTCGTAAAGTAATTAGTCTATTATAAAAAAAACACCAATACATGATGAAGTTTTTATTATATACAACTTAAAGCTACTAGTCTACATAGTTGTCATTAAGATTGAGATATTAGTCATAGCGATGAAACAGCTTCTCCTTCTGTTTTTGAGGAAAACTTTCCGTTATTAACGCAGTTTATAGCACGATATTATCAGACCGTCAAATTTGACTGAAAAATATAGCCGAGGCACCAAAGATTTCATATGAATGCGTCCATCATATAGTTCACGTCGATTTAGATATGAAAAAATTTCTGCAAAATGGATTCCTAAATGCTTGAACGCTGAACACAAACGACAAAGAATGAAAGCATCACGGTCAATCTGTGCTCGCTTTGAAGGAGATCCAGATTTTTTCAACCGTCTAGTGACTATGGATGAAACATGGGCCCATTATAACGACGGGGAAACGAAATAGCAATCGATGGAATGGAAGCATCATAGTTCTGCTAGACCTAATAAGTTTCGAGTTGAAAAATTCGCAGGAAAAGTTCTTGCTTCAATTATTTGGGATATTCATGGAATAATTACCATCGATTACCTAAAAAAGGGCCAGACTATCATTGGAGATTTTTATTCTAAATTACTAACCACTCTGAGAGAGAACATTAAGGAAATAAGATGTGGCATGTTAGCGAAAGGTGTGTTGTTTTTTTTGCAGGGCAATACCTCTGCATACAAATCGCGCAATATCATGAATACAATTATTGGAATTACTGGAACACTCGTTCTATTTCCCAAACTTAGCCCTCTCGGACTATTATCTGTTCCCTTGATTGTATAAAAGTTTAAAGTTAAAAGGACGTCAATTTTTGTAATGAAGAGGTAATAAAATCTGTGGATGGCTGGTTTACAGACCAAGAAGAATCTTTTTTTTTAGAAGGGTTAAAGGCGTTGCAGGATCGCTGTATTAAGTGTATTAGTTTAAGAGGAGACAATGTTGATAATAATATTCTAAGCCCCAACTAATAAAATATTCTAAACCCCAAATTTAAATTGTTTCAATAGTAGGCTAAGAATATACGTATATATTTTACTTAATAAAGTCTATAGTCCAGTACGAGAATTCTTCAAAAGGAGCACAACTAGAGACAAATTTAAAAGATATTTGTGTCATGTTTCTGATAAAAATTAATTTAAAAATGTCCTTATTAATGTTAAATACCATTCATTATTTACTTTATACCCTATCCATTTAATAGTACAACACGATAAGTGAAAAATAAGTGTAACGCTGTATTTCAAAAATACATCAATGATCCACGTACAAACAAGCATTTATGTAATGTTTATAGATAGCGATCGGAACGGAGGGGTGCATTAATAACTAAAGCACGCGCCACGACGCGGTTAGGCGCTTTTTATGTATTGCCAGATCAGAGAGATACGCGGCCGATGAAAAAAATGACAAATTTGTGACATGTTGTTGCTACACCTGCCCCACCTTCACAAATAAAAAAGATATTGACTTGTGTATACACAATTGTTAGAGCACTATTGTAGGCTATTTGAGGTGTACATACACAAAAAGAAAAGACGTGCCTAAGTGTAAACAAACAGGGTATTTTATCTAACTAAAATATCTACATTACGAAACGTGAAAGTAAACTTTTAACATTGGATTACATTAACCATTAAGTACTTGCATATGTTAGGGAGGTATAATTACTTGTACACGGTGTTTAGCACCCCATTTTCATCGAAATGTGTTCTTTTAATTACATAATATTACATTAATTTTGTTTAAGCTTGGATAGTTTATATACAGGTGTCTCTGAAATAAGAGAACAACGATAATGCAAACATAAGAGTATAAAGACGTAAAGTTTTGACCTTACAAAAGCAGTGACTTAACAGTAATAATGCAATCAAATCAATTGTAGATAGCAAAATAATTTGATAGGTAAAATCTCAACAATTCTGTATAAAACAAGTATTTTTAATACTACGAAATATTATTAAAAATCGGGTGTGAAGAACACACTACAAGTTCATATATTTCTGAAAGTATCTATTCTTCACACTCGATTTTTAATAATATTTCATCTTATTAAAAAGATGCCATTCTCTGCAGATTATCGATGGACTGATTTGTAGTTGATAGTCGACATATTGCATAGATCGATCATCTTCAAGTAAAGCAATTGCCCTCTTAGAAGTAAATTGACACTCAAAATTGACGTTTAAAATGTCAAAAGACTTAAGAAGTTTTGATTGTTTGCTTAAGGAGCAAAAACAATTTTTTTTGAGTAGCGTTTTATATTTGAACATTTAAGGAGAAAAAGGAAAAACGTGTAACCGTAATTTTATTTTGTGCTTACCTTAAAAAAGTAGTGTTCCGCTAATTTTGTTGATATATATATATAAAAATATAATATTTTCGTGACCTTGGTATGATATGGTAAACTTAATAAGTCGGCGATTAAAGGTCTGGTTTATTACTCCAAAGTATATATATTTAAAACAACCCTACATGTTTCGGCAATGATGCCTTTGTCAAGGATATAAAAAATATAAATCATTCATTTATATTTTATCATTTATTTATATTTTTTATATCCTTGACAAAGGCATCATTGCCGAAACATGTAGGGTTGTTTTAAATATATATACTTTGGAGTAATAAACCAGACCTTTAATCGCCGACTTATTAAGTTTACTATATATATATATATATATATATATAGATAAATATTTCTTGACCTTTGTATATCATAATAGATTTAGATATTCGGCGATTTAAGTTCTGTTTTACTTTAGTATGTATATATTTAAAATAATATCATTTTGATAAATACTTGGAGTTTTCGGATTTTATATTAAATATTTTCAAATTAGTATGTTATTTCGCGAAGTAAATGTGAATGTAAACATTGCTGTCTACAAATTACAACGCAAATCATACGAAATTTGATTTGAAAAATTTACGTCTACGTTGGGACTTGAACCGAAGTCTAGGGTTTGCCGGAACATCGCTCTAACCAACTGAGCTACGATGGACATATATATATATATATATATATATATATATATATATATATATATATATATAGTAAACCTAATCAGTAGGCGATTAAAGGTCTGTATATTACTTCAAAATATATGTATTTAAAAAACTCTACATGTTTCGGCAGTACGCCTTTATCAAGAGAATACAAAATTTTTTTTTTTTTTTTATTTGTATTCTCTTGATAAAGGCGTACTGCCGAAACATGTAGAGTTTTTTAAATACATATATTTTGAAGTAATATACAGACCTTTAATCGCCTACTGATTAGGTTTACCATATCATACCAAGGTCACGAAGTTATTATATATATATATATATATATATAGTAAATTCAATGAGTAGGCGATTTAAGGTCTGGCTTTACTTTTAAGTATATACTTTAAAGTAAAGCCAGACCTTAAACCGCCTACTGATTGAATTTACCATATCATACCAAGGTCACGGATTAATTATATATATATATATATATATATATATATATAAGGAAAATTAATAAGTCGGCGATTAAAGGTCTGGTTTATTACTTCAAAGTATATATATTTAAAACAACCCTGGGTTGTTTTAAATATATATACTTTGAAGTAATAATCCAGACCTTTAATCGCCGACTTATTAAATTTACCTTATCATAACAAGGTCACGAAAATATTATATTTATATATATATAAGTGTTTAGGTAATTTCTTAGCCGTTTATTAAATATAACAATTGATAAATTATTGGAGTTTTTCGGCTTTTATATGAAATATTTACAAATATCAAATTAGAATATATGTAATTGCAGAGTAAGTGGGGATGTAAACATTGCTGTCTACAAATTACAAAGCACATCATACGAAATTTTTAATTCAAAAATATGGTCTACAGCTTGCCGGGCTGTCGCTTTTACCACTTAGCTAAGTGCCGAAACATGTAGGGTTGTTTTAAATATATATACTTTAAAGTAAAGCCAGACCTTTAATCGCCAACTGATTGAATTTACCATATATATATAAATATTAGTTTTTTATACTATTTTTCCTATTTTGCACTTTTTACATTAATGATTGAAATTTTTTAATTCGAAAGATCTGAGTTCCATTTTTATATGAAGTATACAGTTGGTCACATTGCTACTCGATATTTTATTTAAATATATAAAAATGAGTGACATAGAAGCTAATATATCTTGTAGTTCACCCCAATACACATCGCCTGTATAGCATTTTTCTTTTAAAAGCCTAGAACCCCTACATTATAACCTTAAATATGTAATTGTTAAATAACCGTAATTATATTTAATAAATATAAAAACATACAAAACTATCACATGACAATAATATTGATTTTATATAGACGGCAATGAATCAGTACTTTTTTCCTCGTAACGGAGATGTCTTCATTCTAAGTCAAGTACAGATTCACTATTTAGCATAGGGCGTATACTAACATGAGAAGATATTCAAATATTCTTAATGTTAATATTGTTGTAGTAGATATAAAGCTAACCATTGTTGTTGCAGAAGTGCTACCTAAAAATTACTCAAGTTTTCTTGTAACGTATGTATATTTTTGGAGACGATACGTGTAGGTGGTAATTTTAGTGTGGGCACAATAAATGAATTAGAATTTGTTTGCTTTTGACACATTTTTAAGTGTTTTGCGTTTACGCCTTGTTATATCCTGTTAATGTTTGTTTATTGCATATACACTCTTTCTTCGACATTTTTAAACGTAATATACTTTTAAAAGGCAAAGTTGTAGAGAAATCAAATAATTTCCTTTCGTCTAGAATTTTGCTATTCTCTTTTACGTTAAAATACATAAAGTAAATAATTTACTTAGACTTCTATTAGTTTTCAAGTTAATTACAGTAATTAATGATAAAAATTTGAGTACGTCGATAGCTATAAATATCTAGGAGTTTTGATAGATAGAAAAGGAAAGATGGGACAGGAAATAAATTAAAGAATTAATGTTTTAGTTCGAATGTACTTTGCCTTAATGAATCGTTGAATCTATTAAATAGATTAAAAAGGAACGTATATGAAATATCTAAGGAAAATAAAGGCAATAATTAGATTAACGAGCAGTCAATTTTAGATATTATATTATTTTGTTATTAGATATTACTATAATTAGATAGAATCAGCTCAAATTGCTTGGGCACCTATGTCGAATAAATGACAACAGATAAATCAGATACGTATAGCAAGCGAAGGTACAAAAATCCAAATATGTGGTAGCCCTAGTCATTAATTAGCTTTAGTTCTGCGTCCGATAAAAGTTATTTGGAATGTGTCTTAAACGATAAGCAAAAACAGGAAAGATGGTATCAGATTTGTTCACACGACAGAAAAATAGGAAATAACCTCGCAAACAACCGATTCAAACTCGCTACGCATCTCAGGTACCTAGGCGTTAGCCCAAATTTCGTATTAAAAATGTTGCCCCTATTTAATTATGGTGCACTCAAACAGTTCAATTAATAACATCAAGAAACCAAAGCCTCCTGCCTCCTGGATGGAGTAAACCAGCAAGTCAGAGAGGTGAACCCCACACCCTCATCGTACACCCCAGAGATGGTCTCTCTCGACTATCGAGAGGATCATGCATTGACCCAGTAGGATTGATTCGACTGGTATAGGGTAGATCAGGGCAAAACCTAGCAGTCCAGCTGTGGAGACTATTCAGTTGACCCTTGTAGGTTGTTGAAAATATAGCGTTTGCCGTCTATGACACTAAACAGCTTATTGACCTAGGTACCACCCAATGCCTAGTACATAGACAATACGTATTTGCACTACCGCACATCTTCTGATATATTAAGATTATTCAACAAAAACAAGTTTAGTAGAGCAATTTTGGTTTAATGAATTTAAAAGAAATATAATATTTGTACAATAGAAACACGTTTATAATCTAAAAGAATCCCCTAGTAACATTAAGCAATGTGTCCAACTGGCGTTAATCTTACACCTTAAGGAAGTAATGTCTGATAAAGGTTGAAAGTGTGCATACTTCTAACGTATGGAAGATAAGTTTTGAGAAAAAGTTTTGACGAAGAATGTTATTACCAAAAATGATCCAAACTAGTTACCACTGGGCTAGAAAAGATGCTCGGTTGTTAGTTACATGGTGACAAGTTAGATTTGTCAGAAATAGTCTTGAAAGATGTCGTATAAGATTGAAATATCAAAGTCTATATATAATTTAGTTGGACGAGTACCTAAACGCGAGATTGTTAACATGAATTTACCGAAAAGTGGACGACCTCCAGTTTTGGCCCCACATGAAGTAAAACAGACTCATCCAATCGCTCAAGACAGAGTTGGGGCGTCTACGCGCACTTTAGGCCGTAGATTTGGAATTGCTCATAGGACTGTTAGCAGAATTTTGACTAAAACTGAATATCGAAAAAGAAGGAAGTGTCTCAAATAAACCGCAACACCTCTAGAGAGAGTCCCCAGATGCTGCCGAACATTAAAGCGTCAACATTTTATTGGCAACATATTTATTGTTTTACATTAGCCAATTCGGAAATAAAGGGTAAAGATTGTTTTTACACGTCCAATCCTGACAACGTACAATTCAAACCGAAAGCGAAATTTTCCGACAAGAATATGTAACATCATGATAACGCGTCGTCCCATACAGCAGGGGTAATTGTTCAGTATTTAGCTGAAAATAAAATCAAAGTTGTAGAACATTAATACTGGTAGCCGTAACTTTGTGGTAATTCATTTTGAAAATAATAAAATAAAATAAAACAATAACTTTGTTATACCACTTTATTCACATGTAATAGTGACCACGGTTTCGACATACAATGTCATTATCAAACTGCAAAAGATACTGGCCTACATAGATCTTATAAATGACACAAAAATATATGGGGGTGGTTTATGATGTTATTTAAAATTACTACTATATACTTAACTATTATATACAACATTGGAAAAGAGGTGTATATATAAGATCCAACTGATCGTTAAGAACAATATCTATTGTGTTGTTTCCGCTTTTAAAAATTTCAAGTGACTCTAAAAGATTTAATTTACGACCTTTCTCGGCCAAATGCAATATTTTATGATAACCAAATGTATGCCTTTCTGTAATAAGATGGTTTGCGAATGTTGAATCTGTCTTCTTTAGTTTATATGACCTCATCTGTTCTTTTACCCGTATAATAAAACTTCGACCAGTCTGACCTATATATACACTTTTACAATTACAATATAATTTGTACACTCCTGATTTATTATTGATATCTGTTTTAGGTTTTGCGTTAAAAATGAAATTACTTGTTTTTACATATGGTTTGTAAGCTATGCTAACATTACTATTATTTTTTGAAATTGTATTTCCAATTTGCTCGCTTATTTTACCGAAGTAAGTTAGCGAGACAAATTGTTTTAAATTAGCACTATCTTTAGGATATACTAAACTAAGGGCCACTTGTAACTGTTTTTTCTTTAGTATACTGTCAATTACGCTACTTTTATAACTATTGTTTACCGCTATTTGTTTTATAGTATTGATTTCACGAACAATTCCTTTCCAAATATTCCTTTGTCTAATGAATCTTTTGTTCCTGAAATCAATACTATAAAACAAATAGCGGTAAACAATAGTTATAAAAGTAGCGTAATTGACAGTATACTAAAGGAAAAACAGTTACAAGTGGCCCTTAGTTTAGTATATCCTAAAGATAGTGTTAATTTGAAATAATTTGTCTCGTTAACTTACTTCGGTAAAATAAGCGAGCAAATTGGAAATATAATTTCAAAAAATAATAGTAATGTTAGTATAGCTTACAAACCATATGTAAAAACAAGTAATTTAATTTTTAACGCAAAACCTAAAACAGATATCAATAATAAATCAGGAGTGTACAAATTATATTGTAATGATTGTAAAAGTGTATATATAGGTCAGACTGGTCGAAGTTTTATTATACGGGTAAAAGAACACATGAGGTCATATAAACTAAAGAAGACAGATTCAACATTCGCAAACCATCTTATTACAGAAAGGCATACATTTGGTCATCATAAAATATTGCATTTAGTCGAGAAAGGTCGTAAATTAAATGTTTTAGAGCCACTTGAAATTTTTAAAAGCGGAAACAACACAATAGATATTGTTCTTAACGACCAGTTGGATCTTATATATACACCTCTTTTCCAATGTTGTATATAATAGTTAAGTATATAGTAGTAACTTTAACTAACATCATAAACCACCTCCGTATATTTTTGTGTCATTTATAAGATCTATGTAGGCCTGTAACTTTTGCAGTTTGATAATGACATTGTATGTCGAAACCGCGGTCACTATTACATGTGAATAAAGTGGTATAACAAAGTTATTGTTTTATTTTATTTGTTATAGAACATCCTACTAACTCACCGGATTTGGTGATGTGTGACTTCTGGCTATTTTTTGAGCTCAAAAAACATTTGAGAGGGAAAACTTTCCAGTTAGAAGAAGAGATTGACATCGCTGTTAAGTGTTTTTTTGATAGTACCCCTAAAGACATCTGGCTGAACGCTTTTGAACTATGGAAGGAAAGAATGGTTAAGTGTATTATTGTTGATGGCAATTACTTTGATTATATTTAAAATAAAAATTCTGAAAACTTGTATCAATATTTCTATTCTCAATAATTGTAGCATGCCCCTCGTATAAGGGATAATTTTAATTTTGTTAATTTACCTTGGCATTTATCCTAAAATAAGTTGTCTTTTAGATGTTGGCAGCGTCGTTTTATTATTGGCGCCCTACTAGTGACGTCTTTTTTTATTTTCACTTCATCCTTTTCTTTTTATTATATATAATAAAGGAACACGAGCGTATCTTGTTTTATATTGTTTTGTTGATTTTTACAGTTAACAAGATGGCTTTAAAATTTTCAAAACAAGTTCCCCTTGTCGCCGCCGTCTTTCAATATATTAGATGTTCGGAGGCCCATTGCCCATACATGAATAAACAAATTTTTTAATTTACATTTTTAAAGCCGTTGAAGCTTTTGTTTTTTGTTTTATCTTCTTTGGAGTCTTCTTCTATTTTTCCATACTGTTTCTATTATCATAAAAAATAGGTAGTGAGTGAGTGAATACGTTTGTTGTTCAAGATCAAATAAAACTTTATTGAGGGCAAACAAGTATTCTTTGGCGCTCCCTTAATTAAACGGATATGGTCCCTTGTTAGCACTTTTTTGACAAACACAATGTATCTATACGAATGGTCCAAAAACATCTGCATTTCAATTTATTTATGTTTTCTTTTTTGGGGCGGTTTGTAAATATATTTGCTTAGAGATCTTATCCTTTTCAATTTAGTTTAATTTTATAATCATAGATGGTGTACTTAACTACGCAAGATTATAATTCAGAATGGCATAAGTTGGTGATTTTTTAAATTATTTTTCAATGTCTTTTTTTCTAGAAATCGCTTTAAAACCTCCTCCAGTTGATTAATCTAATTTAGTTTATCTGCGGCCCACACATTTATAACTACACTATCTTACATTATTTCCGTCTATATTAAATAATAATGGTTTATTAAGTGCTCAACTGTATAGTTTATTTCAAATTGTAAGAATATAACTTTCAACGGCTCTAATGCTTTTATTGCACCACCTTCTGTGATGATAATTACTATACATGGTCTCCTTATTGAACGGGTACGGTTTACCTATTTGCAACGTATGAATCTAGGGGCCGTATTGACTATAAATTAGGGCCCTATAATATAATAATGAAACGCTGTTAATTTCAAGTATATAATAAAAAATATCTGTACATTGGGTTTATACACAAAGAAAAAATTACAAATCGTGTGGCAACATGTGTAGTGAATACATATAGATATATAAAGCTAATTTATTTGTAATACACAATAAAATTTTTATATGTCACCGCATTTCATAAATCATCTGTGATTGAGTCGTCTTGCAAATCGGTGTCTGTGTCTGAATCGTATTGCAAATTTATAATCAAAGGTGCTACTATTTTGTACATGCGCATATATTCGTCCACTTTTGCTATTGCGTGTTTAACAGCATTTTTCCAATTTACAGCAGTTATATGTTCCATAGCATTTTTTATGTGTGTTACACTGCTTTCACTAAATTTCGGTGTTTGATTTGTTCGTCTTATGGTATTTTTCTGTTGGGCCTATATCAATTCAATAGGATTGAAAATGCAATGGTATGGTGGTAAACGCAAAATTGTATGTCCTGCTTCTTTGGCTCTGTTATCCACATAATAATCTTTTAAATATTCTTTTGTCTTCATCACCTCTATTAATTGGTTTTTTTGTATAATGATCCTCAAAATACAAATCATTTGCTTCTAAAAATGTTTTAATATCTTTCTTATTATTACATTTTGTAGGAACTTTGGTTTGCTGTCGAGAATGATACGGAGCGTTGTCCATCACTATCACACTATCTTTTGGTAAATTTGGCAGCAAAGTGTCACAAAACCATTCTTCAAATAAAGATGAGTCATATCTTCATGGTAATCTAAACTTGAGGATTTAACATTTTTAGCAGATAGTAGCGGCTGTCCGATCCATCCTTTTTCTGACCCAGCATGAAGAATGATTATTCTCTTCCCTCTCGAAACCGGCGCGTCCAACTGACACATACTTGAACTATCCACCCAACCTTTGCAAATTGTGTCATGGGTGTCATACCACGTCTCGCCTAAATAACATATTAATCGTCCTTCCTGTCTATACCTTCTAATTGCCGTTAAGTATTCATATCGAAGTTTCTGTAACCTCGGGCTTTCCATAATTGTGCGACGTTTGTCTATAGTGCCAAACTTAAAACCAGCTTTCTTTAGCGTCGCCACAAGGTTGCTTTAGAACACTGAATATTTATAGGCTCATCACTAGAGTGGACCAATCCGGAGCGATATTGGTAAATATTTCATATAAAAGCCGAAAAACTCCAATAATTTATCAATAGATATATATACAGTGTGGTCATAAAGTTTGGAACCAAGCTTATAACAGCATTATTTTACATTTTTAGGAAAAACGCTCGGATAGGTAAATTTTCTTTTTTAAAACGCCATCTTTTGACATACAATTTTTTTTCTATGACGTCATTGGTTTTCGAGTGATGACGTTATCAACACTTTCTTTAAATGGCAACCATATTATTTTTTTCTCGTTTTTGGTAGATCTTTATATCCACCAAATAGTGATATAAAACAATTGGTATGTTACATCACAATTTTTTTGAAAAAATAATATAAATTTAGAAAAAAATTACGAAAATTTTATTTTTGTACAAAATTAAAATTAAATTAAAAAAAATACATCTGAACTTAAATTTATTGTAACAGTTAACGTAAATTTTCAAAATGGACCCCACCAACCAACTGACACTGTCCCAGCCGAGTGTAAACACTTCGTATACTCGCCTCAATTATGTCTGGGCATATTTGTGTAAGTTCTACGCGAATTCGTTTTTTTAAATCTTCTAAATTGTTCGGTTTGTTAAAATACACTTTCGATTTCAAATAACCCCACAAAAAAAAGTCTAACGGAGTCAGGTCAGGAGAACGAGGTGGCCATTCTATGGCGCCTCTCCGTCCAATCCATTTATTGGGAAATATTTCGTCAAGATAGTGGCGAATCTCTACACCATAATGGGGAGGCGCCTCATCTTGTTGAAACCAAATATTTGGATGGGGTACATCACCATCCTCGTGATTTGGGAAAATAACAGCGAGCGCTGGAACCAGTTCAAATCTTAAAAATTCTAAATATTGCACAGCAGTCAAAAAATTTCCTTCAAAAAAATATGGTCCTAAAATGCGTCGTCCAATCATTCCAACCCATTCGTTAACTTTTCCTCTGCGCTGAGTATGACACGCTTGAGTCCAATGCGGATTGTTCTGCGACCAATATCTGCAATTATGGCGGTGAACAGATCCATTTAGGCAGAACGTAGCTTCATCTGAGAAGACGATGTTTTCCAAGAAATTTGGATTTTGGTCACAACGTAACATTACGTCTTCACAGTACTGCTGTCAACGATCATCGTCATCCTCATGTAATTCCTGTACAAGTTGACCTTTGTAAGGACGATAGTGTTCTTTTTTAAATAAGTTGACGACAAATGAGTGAGCCACCTGATTAGCTAACGCAAGTTGTCTGGTGGAAACATGATGCCTTTCTTCTGCTTCTAGAAGCACATTTAATTTCACATCTTCTCCTACTTGAGGTCTACCTTGCCGTGGTCGATCTTTTACGGATCCAGTTTCGGTAAACTTTCCAACTAGTTTTGTCACCGTAGACCTGGTAATTGGAGGTCTAGCAGGGTGTTCATGGTTAAACAATTCGCATGCTTCTGCATGCGTTATGTGTCTGTCCCCATACCCAACCATAATTAAAATTTCGATTCTTTCTCGCTCAGATAAATGTGCCATTTTTTATATTAGCGAAAATGAACAATTTTTACGCAATATCTCAAAAATTTAACGTCAAAAATAGAAGTAAATAATTCAACAATGTTGTTGCCACAGAAACAATTTCAAACTAAAATTTTTGTACATAAATTGTATAAAAAGAAGCAAGAATGTCATAAAGAAATATCTTGCAAAAAAGTGCGTGTTTTTGTTTTTGTAAATTTTTTGCATAGTAACATGAGTACATGTGCTTTTGACGATCCGGTTTGTTCAAGAAGAATATTTAAGTCCTCACACAAGACAGAAATGTGAAAAAAACTTACTTACATATTTCAGTAAATTTTGTAAGCTTAATTAGTTTTTGAAATCTTCAATTTTTGGGCGATAATTTTAATTAAGAAATGGTCTGCCACATCATGTCAATTTTTTAAATAAATTAAACTTCTTTGGCCCTTTTTTGTGAAACTATTTAATGTTAAATAGGATTATTTAATAACTAATTGGGCGATTGGGAAGACGAATTTCTTTTGACCTGGAGCGAATAACGCAGATTACTATTGATCGTAAAGCATTTACACTGGGCTGGGACAGTGTCAGTTGATTGGTGGGGTCCATTTTGAAAATTTACGTTAACTGTTACAATAAATTTAAGTTCGGATGTATTTTTTTAAATTTAATTTTAATTTTGTACAAAAATAAAATTTTCGTATTTTTTTCTAAATTTATATCATTTTTTCAAAAAAATTGTGATGCAACATACCAATTGTTTTATATCACTATTTGGTGGATATAAATATCTACCAAAAACGAGAAAAAAATAATATGTTGCCATTTAAAGAAAGTGTTGATAACGGCATCACTCGAAAACCAATGGCGTCATAGAAAAAAATTGTATGTCAAAGATGGCGTTTTAAAAAAGAAAATTTACCTGTCCGAGCGTTTTTCCTAAAAATGTAAAATAATGCGGTTATAAGCTTGGTTCCAAACTTTATGACCGCACTGTATATATATATATATATATATATATATATATATATATATAATTGAAAAGAAATTATCGACCGTGATATATTATCAAAAATTTATTTAAATTCGGGTAAGCGGTCAATTAAAAAACTCCTTTATTAAATTACCCTATATTTCGCAACACTTTGTCGCTTCTTCTGGGGTAAAAAATGTAGAGTTAAAAAATAATAAAGTTGACGTACAAAATATAAAAATGATTTTTATATTTTGTACGTCAACTTTATTATTAATGATGCCTTTATCAAGGATATAAAATATAAATGATTTATATTTTATATCCTTGATAAAGGCATCATTGCCGAAACATGTAGGGTTGTTTTAAATATATATACTTTAAAGTAAAGCCGAGACCTTAAATCGCCAACTGATTGAATTTACTATATATATATATATATGAAAAAATGTATGAAAGCCGTATCCATCCTGAATGTGCAGACGTCGACGTTTCATAGTTATTACTAATTGTCAATACACCTTACCCAGAAATAGATACGACTTTCATTTCTATACTGCGTGTATATATACTAATGATGTTAAACGTAATGCTAATGAGAACACATAATTATTGAATTCTCACATACATGCCATTGCCATAATTAGTCATTCAATCGTTTCAATCCGCTCTCTGCTTATTATTGCTGAACTTCCAGAGCGGAGCTCTAGTGAAATTCGTAAAAATATACAAAATGTTTCATTTAAAATAAGAAAGTTAACATCATTTCTGGCTAAACCGGAAGTTTAATTTTAAAATAAATATGCTCTTAGAATTCCCTATTTGCATTAACTTAAATGTGGCAAATTTTATTAAAATCTAAGTAGCTGTATCAAAGATATTCGAATGGATCTACATATTCGCCTAACCCTGTATATACATCCGGATGTCCATTTCTAAAAACGACTAGGAGGAATTAACATTTGTACCTATGTAGATACATAAAAAAGAGAGAGATGATAATTTTTTACGTGAAAGGGAGACTTAGAACTACAGTTTTACGGGATCGAGGTCATAAAAACAGAGGCCATATACTTGTGTTGATATTTTTAGATGCAAGGTATATGGTGCTAAGTAAATTCAAATCGTATGTATAGGAGATGTTTCTACAGTGATATATGAAGTAGACTGTATGTATCCCCGATTTGGGAAACTTAAACAACAAATTGCTGCTTTCAACTAGATTGGATTTTCCGTTTTGCATTTTATATGTTCTCTCGGATGCGGAGTATCTTAAGCTGGGTGTACGGCATTTACCGGGGCACGAGGTGGTAAAGGATATCACATATATAGTATATATATATATATATATATATATATATATATATATATATATATATATATATATATGTATACACACAGATACGTTTAGAGATATAGAGGTGGTATACAGAGAGAGGCTACCGCCCCTTAAACATCCTATGACCGTACAGCCACCGGCGATTATACGTTCAATGCAAAAACACGGTCGTCAAATTTAGGTATTCGACGGTGAATACAAATATTAGAAGCAAATTTTACTGCAGGCGTGAGTTTGTTATGATACGCTTCCCTAGACGAAATTTTCAACTTCCATATCTACCAGAAAGAGAAAACAAAAACACAACACCAACATTGTAATATATATAACCATTCTATTAACATTCTTCAATATAAAACGCCAGTACTTATCTTCATTCAATTCTATTAATAATCCTTATTATACTAAAGCTAAATATAACAAGTTAGACGTAATATCACTATACGAGGGACAAGCTGAAATTATTGAGAGTAAAAAACACGGTTAATATTTTCTAGGATTTTATTTTAAATATGTTCAAAGTAATTCTCGTCAGCAATGATACACTTGACCATTCTTTCTTTCCTCTGTTTAAAAGCTCCCAGCCAACTTCTTTCGGAATACCTTCAAAATAAGCGTGAACTGCGGTATCAATGTCATTTTCAGACGAAAGCCTTCTACCCAGAAAATTGCGTTTAAGCCCAAAAAGTAGCCAAAAGTCACACGTTCCTAAATCAGATGAGTACGGCGGGCGTTCTATTATATACAGGTGTCCATTTTCTATCCCCGTAAATGGGTAACTCTATTAGTATTGAAGATACCGTATCGGTTAAATTAGCAAAGTTGCTCAGAATTTTGATGCGTATTTGATGGCGTTTTCAGATTTGTCATATGTTGTCAACTTTTTGAGAAATTTAAGGAAAATTGAAATTTGACGAAATTTTCAGTTGTACATATCTTCATAACCATCCAAGGTAGAGCCAAATAAAAATGTCATATAATAGTATTTTTTACGTAGAATTTAATAATCTTTATTAAATATTCGTGACACACTTGAATATCAAGATAAATTTATAAATTTATGTTTTTTTTTAATGGCAATCATAGTTGGCCATGACCTCATTAAAATGCTTATTTTGTTCTGATTCCACAAATATAAGGTTTAGTATGCTTAACTACTTTAAAAGTAAAAACTTTTAAAAAATAAGCAGCCGAGTTAGAACGAACGTAACTTCAACAATAAAACGTCAAATGACACATAAAGAGTTGATTTAAATAAATACTGTATGATTGTTTTTCACAGTCTACTAGATTTTCTTATTCTCAATAAATCCAGCTTATCCCTAGTATATTCAATTTATTACAAGGCTATCTTTGAATTTCTAATATACATAAGAGCAAGAAAAATGTTAAAATCGAGAATCATAATAGACGTACAGGGGTAGTCATAAAAATAAGGAAATCAAGATTAATTCATATAATGTCCTATTGCACGGAGATTATTATAATATTAACAGAAAAGTTCAAACAATTCATTGAGCAGAACAAAGTAATAAATACGAATACAATTTTCACCATTTTTTGAGTGAGTATTAATCCGCTCAAAAGATGTTGAAAGCGAAAGATAGCTCGAGAAAATCAAAAATTAAATTATATACAAATTTAGGTAAATTAACGGTATATGGACACCAGACATTAGGCTGGGCGACGTATCGATATATTCTCCAATACCCGATACCACAACTGGTATCGATTCCCCGATACCTCAGATAACGATGGCATCGATTCTAAGGTATCGATTCTAAAGTATCGATTCCAAAGTATCGATTCCAAAGCATCGATACCTATCGATACTTTACCGATTCCAGTACTTGCTAAGTATCGATACTTAGCGATGTATCGGGTAGCTTACTTTTGTGCATTTTCTTAAATGTATATAAAGGACGCAATAACAGGAAATAATTTTTATGTATGCATTATATATATTATATATTATACAATATATATTTGAAAGGATGTTGAATTTTAAATTATGCGTAGCAAACATCCATATTATGACATTATTACAAAAAAAATCACAATATTGCAAATTTCATACCGTAGATATGGTAGAATCGCTAAATTAATTTTATAAGTCTTGAAACCGATATCGAACAATTGATACCTAGAAAACGGGTTATGAATACTAATTCCTACGTATCGAATCAAGGTATCGATTCCAAGGTATCGATTCCAAAGTATCGATTCCAAAGCATCGATACCTATCGATACTTTACCGATTCCAGTACTCAGAATCGATACCGTGCACAGACCCGATACATCGCTAAGTAGCGATACCTCGATTGGTATCGCCACTCGATACCAAAAACGTCGGTATCGCCCAGCCCTACCAGATATGAATACTGAACAAAAAAATTGAGAATAGATTTGAAGTGTGGGAAGGGATTATTCTAAACAGGCATACAAATAATTGTAAAATAAAGATGAAGAAGTAATAATGCGTTAAAAGAATTATTCAAAGGACCCAAGTATGACGCAGATTGTACTATCTTAAAGAGTTTGTGATCTAGGATTATCACTATCTGGAAATAAATAAGAAACAAATTAATTTGAATGTGAAGCATGCCTGTCTTCATACCTTTCATCTCGCTATTCTCTCAATGCTTCGAAGGTGACAATATTTCCCATGCTACGCAACCTGTTATCCTAAGCAACTTCATGAATATTCCCCAAGTTGATACGTTTATTCTAAGGGCAAAGCAATTATACAGTCAGAAGTTCTATATCGTTGCAAAAGTTGGATATTGAGCAAAAGTTTTCTGAACATTTTGATAATAAAGAAACGAAAGATTTTGGAAAGAATATATGGCGAGAAAAAAATAAATGGAAATTGAAGAAGAAGACCTAACAAATAAATTTGGTAAATTTATATTACTAATCAATTATTTTCCTGAAACTCCAAAAATAGGAGTATCAAAAGTAGTATAGGAAGAAGGAATGGGAACAAAAAGAAGAGGCTAACCAAGAAAAAGTGATCGTAAGCAGTGGAATAGGAAATTATTAGAAGTACTGAATTGAAGAAGAGACGTGAAGTGGAAAACTACAATATGAACTATGGATCGATAACACTTGTATGTTGTTTGTGTTGTTAAAATTTAAAAAAGTGTTTTCTTCCTTAATAGGTATTTTTCATATCTTGTTTACTTAATACTTGCAAACGCAAAATTAATGGTTTGCTAATAGTTTTCTCTATTTTACTTATATGAGGTCTATAGATATGTTCCAAATATACCTAAAATGTAAATTAAAAGAATGTTTTCTTTAAAATAGAAATAAAACTACGGTTCAAATCTTCACTTTTTAATATTTAATCGTAACACGACAATTGTTTCGCCAGCACAGTGTCTTGCTCAGGTACTTACATCTACAGAGTACGCTACAAACTAAATTTTAAAATATACATAGGGTATTAAACATGTTTACGCATAAAATTTGTTTTAACAAACTAAATGTACATTTATATTATCGTCTGAACAGATTTTAAGTATTTTCTTCCCTAATATGGGTATTATTCATACATCCCTCGTAGATTGATTTTATGTTAAAGGCTGAGTAAAAGTTTTTAATTACAGTTATTAATTTTACAAAAATAGAACGTTATATTGTACAAAAAATGCGGTTTATTGTAATTATTTCTTTGATTATTCACTATAGCTACTTTCTTTATTAATAACACTTGATCAGTTATCTGTGAAAATTAACTGAAAACGAGGATTAGTTTCTGTGTGCGATGTTTTCCATTATTGCTACTACTACATCTACTAAATTTAACACACGATTTAGTGGCATAGTAAGCTCGATGTATGTATAGACTGAAAGATCAGATAAGTGACCCGATATTTCCGTGATACTTGGTAATTCAGTGATAATTACCATTTGTTTTTGTCCTCCCATGGAGTTTCATTAATTCGGATTGCGTTTTACTATTTCCATCATTAGATAATAATCTCCGTAAAAACGAATTCTGTATAATTAGCTTCCAGTTTGCCGTCTTACACATGAGTACCTGCTATTATAATTATTTCTGTATTATATTTGAAGTCTATTTATTATTAATCTAGAAATAATATTAGTAAATATCGATATGTCTGTAAAATAAGAAAAAATAATTAAAAAATTATAGATAATGTTTAATAAATCTTAAATAATAATAATAACTGTATAGATCACGGAATTCTGTTTGCTAAGTCAAGAAATATTTTAGTGAATGGCTTATACTACGCAATTTTTTGTGTCTTTACAGTGTTTTCGTTTCTGACATCGATCGTATTAGCTCTAGCGTTCCTCAAGGATCTAATCTGCTGGTATCGAACCCAGGCCTGGCTGCCCGAGAATGTTTTTGCGATTTTCCTTCTAGTTTAAGGTGAATACCGACAAAGTGGGCGCAGGCATCATAATAACTAACTCATGGCCTGCCAATAGCCACTGTAATTGGTTTAAATTGTTGGGAGTTGCTAAGACACTTTATTATTATTATTGTTTATTATTTTATCACGCGGGCTACAGTGCCAGCACCTCCCCCTCCGAAAGAAAAAGGCCCCGGCACGCGCCCCACATTTTTATGCGATTGTAGTGATTGTGTGACATTTAGACATGCTTGGTGGTGGTGATCTGGTAGAAAGATGGTGGCCCCTCACAGCTCGCGAATACGAAGGGCCAGGGTGAAATCTCGGGTGCGTCCACTTAAAGGTTGTCGTACATTAGACCAGCACAGCACAGCACGGTCCGTCAAAAAACGGATAGAAGTATATCAATACAAATAAATAGACGACTGACCATTAGTCCAGCGCAGCACGGCACAGCGAAGATGTCGACGGACAGTATTGCTGGTCTATGTAAAGGGCTGGGTTGGCCTAGTAGGCGCATCGCTGGCCCTGGCCGTCACTAGCCAGCAATATCTTGCTGAAATCTGTCGCGTGCAAATCTGTTTTGTAGTATTTAGGTAGTTGTTAAAGTTCAGAGAACGCCAGCCCCTTAGTAAACATGGATCAGGACAAATTAATTTGCTTAGTCCAAAACTATAAGGAAATTTACATGAACTACCATAATCAACAGCGTAAGAATAACATATGGAAGGAAATTGCAGAAGAAATTTATAGGCCCAGTAAATAATTCTATTTGTTTTCTTTATTTATGTAATACAATATTCAATGAAGACCTATCTAAAATTTTTACGACGTTTTACATGTTCAATGGGATGAATCCACAAATTACTTTTCTTTTTCTTCTTATGTTCTTCTTCTTCAGGTAATAATGTGGCGACTAGTACACGAACTTCTTCATCATTGGAGCTATTGCTAACAGACATGATATAAACTGAAAAATTTACGTTCACAACATACGGTTTGCCGGTCGCCTCCGGAATAGTGAGCGATCCCACTATCCATCGCGGGCAGGCGCTGGACAGTATCGGGCCGTGCCGTGTTGATCTAATGTGCGACAACCTTAACGGTGAATGAACCTCCGAGGTTTACTAGATCTAAGTTGTTGGGAAGTTGGTCTGGTGAGCCCGCAAGATTCTCAGCGATCCCAAGATAACGAACTTCTGCATGTCTCTCCAATGATTTTCGCCTTTACCTCCTGAACTTCAATTTTTTCAGGTTTCCGAAAAGTTCACTTCTTTCTCCGTTTAGTACACCTATGATCAGTGCCACGAAAGTCACTGTGAATTCCGGATTGCTAAGTCTTACTTGTAGAAGCCCATGCCAATATTTAACTCTTTTCTCCCGCTTTTTATCCAAAATTCGTCTCAGCTGGACATGATATTTCCACCATGTATAAGCATTTTGTCTCCAATGCCATAACCACAATATCTAATCTGTTGGCCTTGATTTTTGCGGTTGTAGAGAAGGCAAAATCCCAAAAGATTTTAATTTTGTCATTGGAGACAACAGGTGGTATATTCTGCCCGACATACAGCAAAGTATGTAATTATTATTATTATTATTATGGTGTCGAGTTACCTCGCACTTTGTCAGGTTATAACAGGGAAACATTTTACTCAACCCACATATCTCAGGGTATGAGCTATATGGTACGCGACTAATGTTTGGGTGTTGATATACATCACAGAAGATATTTAGTTCTTTGATGTAATTTACTGTTATGATTTTTTTTGTTTTTATTATAATTCTTGAGATTATTGGAAAGATTAAACTGGCGATACGAACAAAAAGACGCGGTCTCTTAAGCAAGGGCATATAGGTAGATATATTAAATAGGATTCCTTTTATTGTCTATGTTGTTAGACTTATTGGCACAAACATATAATTGAAATTTAAAAATCAAGACGGCAGTTATATTTAAAAACATCTGACGTAAAATATTTCCAAGAAAAGCTTAAGTGGCTGTACAAGTAATGTCAATGTATTAAATTATGAATATACCTGCTTGTATTTATAAGCGTACATTATCGAAAAGTAGCTTCTGTTTTTTTTTTTCTAAATTAAAAATAAGCTAGTCTGTTCGGCGTTACTCCTGGTGCTGTTCTTGATCGATGCACATGTCCCGCAATTAGCGTCGATATAGGATGTTGTATTTTTAAACCATCTTAATGGAAGCACTCTACACATTATCAAAAATTATTTTCGTGACATATTTAGAATATGCATATGTACATTACACTTGAATAGTGGGAGTAGGTATATACGTTTTAAGTTACGAAAAAGTTATATGCACGCGACATTCAATTTTACGCCCCTTAGATCACAGAGTTTTATGATATAAGTTGTCACACATTTTAATATGTGCATAATCTTTATGTTTTCAAACTCTGGAATGTGTTTACCGCATGGTTAAAATTTACTCGATCACAAAATGTGGATTTCAAGTGTTTACATATATCTTTTATACGTGTACAATGATTGATATCTTAAAGAGAACGAAAATGTGTATATCCACTCTAGGGAGAATGTTTATAATGTTAAAAAAATTGATTTTTTTACAGTAGAGGTCTATCTTAATGAAGTTGACTCTGCTAATAAAAATAGTTTTTAACACCAAATCTTTCTTCTAGAATAGAATTTTATGGCAGTCGATATAATTTTATAGTTATATAGAAACTGTTTATTAACTTTTAACATATAAAACTAAATTACAATTTATAAAAAGGAGGAACACAATATTACCGCAAAATTAAAAATTAACAAAAATTAAAGATATTAAGACTTGGTATTCATCAGATGTAAAATTGTCCCAAGCTTCCTGAAGACGAGCATGTAACTTTGGAACCTGTGAGCACATCATTTTTTTCTTAATAAGGTTTTGATTGGCGAAAAATCTGGACTGCTGGATGTCCGTTTTGTGTGAGTTTTCTGGCATCCAACTGTCCACTATTTTGGTTGTATGTCATCATACATTCAACATTATTCAAATGTACATCTTTAATTATTAATTTTAAGTTACAAATTATTATTGTGTATCAGAACCGATGTTAAAAGTCATTAAAATAAAACAGAAAAGGACATACAGATTTATACACTAATATTTAAATTTTTCAATCAGTCCAGTTCTGCGGTTGCCTTGCTCAGCACGTGGATGCCACGAAGAAAATCTTCTTCTGGAGCAGTTGTTTACTATGTGGACCATAGCTTGTTCCACATTTTCGCAGTCACAGGAGCTAGTATCTGTTAGGATAGTTCCATTTATGCGATGGTCTGCTGAACTTCTATGTCCAGCCAAATCAGTCTCCTAGATTTCAGTCTGGTCCTGCTCCAACGTTGTTGATAATCTTAGCCCATTCATTCTGTGCTGCAGGGAGACGTTTGATGTTCGGGGAGGTAAAGAATCAGTATCCAGAGACTAGGCGTTGAACTAACAGTACCAGTAACCAGTACCAGTACCAGATCCTCATTCTATAATTCAGTTAATTTCAAGTTATTTTGTAGCACGTTCATATATTCATCAACTTATATCATTCCTTTCAGAAAGTCTATACTTCACAAAAAATTTTCGAATAAAGCAATGTCATGAAGATGAGAGTTGAGTCTGTCGAAAGCTCGACAGGGAAGAGAAATAGGTCTACTTACATACTTTACGATGCGTATCCTATTCGGAAATAGTGTGTGTATATATATATATATATATATATATATATATATATATTGATGTAGGTCAAGCCTACACATAAGAATGCCTTAGTTAGCAAGAGACAGAATTTTAATGTATATATGTAATCTTTAGAATAATTAAAAAATATTGAAACTGAATTCTTCTTATGTAATATCAATAGTAGATTTCGCGTTTTTTATTGTTTAAAATTCATTCTCACATTTATTTATTTTTATCTTTTCATTTGCATTAGTCATTTTATTCCGATATCTTGTATTTCCAAAGATATTTCAACTTAATTGATCGATAATAAATGACGCCAATTATTTAGGAGAGACTGTACTAATTTAAAATAACTACAGCGGGAATTATCCCAACCATAAAATGAGCATTATGTACAATTATCAACATTCACACGTCATTTATTCGGTTACAAAAATAAAATATATAATTTATATTAAGCATATGTATATTTAGAATGATTAAATTGTCATTTTCATTATAATAAAATGTCGAGATTATCGAAATACATACAGTTGGACGAATCAGAAGTTAGGATTCAGAACAAATGAGAGCGTCGCTAGTTAAAAATCTCCAAAAAAACACCTCGACGTATTTAAGTGTCTCTCTGCAAATTAAAAGAAAAAGCATTAATAAATTTAGAAAACCTTTACATCGAACCTATTCAAACCTTACCAGTATATCCAGTTCCTGTTTAACGCATTTTGCGAGTCCAGACGATAACCGGGGTCCAAGAAAACGAAAATTACATTTCACCGGGAAAGCCTGCCGTTAGATCGAAAACCAAGCGGGGGGACGCCATCCGATTGCCCGTTCAAACTTGTATCCTGCATTCACGGATCTACCAGCCAAGTCCAGAATTACCAATTCCTATCTATGTCCACATAAGTATTCTTTAAACATCCTACGAATTTTTGAAAATGATAAACTAATTCACTTCCACAAAATAAAATCACAATCAAATTATTTTTAATAATTATAACCTATGTTGCATTTTAATATTAACATAATTTAAGTTAAGTCTGGAAGAATACGGTTTCCTGTTAGATATAATAAAATTTAATAATAGAATTATTTATGCATTTAGCTTTATTCATGTCACGTTCATTTAGTTGTTTTGGTTTAACCTAGAATTTATTTCATGTTTAGTTTATCACGTGACCTGATACGTTTAAATATCCATATTTTAATTAATTTATTCACTTACCTGTTGTTCAATAACTTCATTAAAGTCCTTTACATTATTCCTTATCTCACTCGTTTTATTTAGTAGATTTGAATATAAAAAATACCATTATTTATTGCATTGGCATCAGCTGATTTTCTAAGTGTTCTATTGCAGTCACCGAACCTACAATTAAAAGGGTATTTTTCTATGCCCACACAAGAGTCTATTTGTTCTTCAAAGCCGGACACGTAACACAAATTTTAGCCCACCCGAATATACTTATAAGAAGTTATATACATGAACAGCTGTTTAGGTTAAGTATACTTCGTTATTAACAATTATGTATCTTAGCATCATACGCAGGTAACAGATTTAATGTTATACAACCCCATCTATGTGTAACATTTGATAGCATAATTAATATAGAGATTTATAATTCACGTTTTAAAAATTTATCTTACTAGTTTATTTAACATTAAATTTTGTATGTATATTTCATTCAGCCTTTTGGCTTTATTTTAATATATATAATATATATGAACAGTGTGTGAAAGCCATATCCACCTGAAATGTGCAGATACCGATATTTCATAGTTTTTACTAATCTCCAGTACACATTATCCGGGAATAGATACGACTTTCATTTCTATACTGCGTGTATATATACAAATGATGAAAAACGCGATGTTAATGAGAATTAATAAATTGTTGTATTAATACAACAAATTATAGCGGCAGTCGCATGTAATGTGGGAATTTAATAGTTATTAATATATATATATATATATATATGGTAAATTAATCAGTCGGCAATTCAAGGTCTGGTTTACTTCAAAGTATATATATTTAAAACAACCCTACATGTTTCGGCAATGATGCCTGTATCAAGGATATAAAATATAAATTATATTATTATTATTTATATTTTTTATATACTTTGAAGTAAACCAGACCTTTAATCGCCGACTAATTAATTTACCATATCATACCAAGGTCACGAAAATATTATATATACATATATATATATAATTTGATAAATCTTGGAAATTCGGCTATATGTTAAATATTTAATTAGGATGTTATTTCGCGAAGTAAAGTGAAAATGTAAATATTGCTATCTACAAATTACAACGCTAATTAACGAAAGTTTTTGAAAAATTTCGTCCTTGGGTGGGACATATATGGGATACATATATATATATATATATATATATATATATATATATATATATATATATACATATATATATATATATATATATATATGAAATGATGGTTTCTCGGGTTCTTGGCCGCGTGTGAGATGTGTCCTGAGAAGGATTGTTGTCTCGACGTTTCGACGGGATCGCACTCGTCATTTTCTAGAGTTGTTCTTTCACTTGACGCTGAAGAGTAACTTTCAGTTACTCTTCAGCGTCAAGTGAAAGAACAACTCTAGAAAATGACGAGTGCGATCCCGTCGAAACGTCGAGACAACAATCCTTCTCAGGACACATCTCACACGCGGCCAAGAACCCGAGAAACCATCATTTCATCATACAACCGCGAGAACATCAAAATTATCATATATATATATATATATATACATATATATATATATATATAAATTATTAAACGGGTAAGCGGTCTGTTAAAATAAAAAACCCATTTATGTCACTCTATATTTCATAACCATTCGTTATTTAATCAGGAGTTTCTACCGTTTAACAAAATCCACATTATATTAATGATTATGCGAATACTAAAATACTTACAATTACAGAGTTAAAATTTAGCAAAGACGCCACTAAACATATTAAAATCAATTCTCTACATTGAAACATTAAACTAATAGATGTTTACTTCACGTCAACCTTTCAAAAACAATTATACGTAAATGTTAAAATATAAAAATAAAAATATAAAACGCATCGCAAAAAAATTATGTCATAAAAATCGAAACCAAAAACAAACTATACATTAAACAATACGAGTTCCTACTGGTTAACAAACCTTGGCCGGTCAACTAACCGCCAACACCGAGTATATTGCGATAAATTATACGTAGTCCATACGTATCCGGCTTATAATTTACGCTAATAGTGTCTCCGTTGATGTGAACCATTTCTAAAAAACATCTTATTTTGTAATTGTTTTCAGCATCCACAATTCTGACATCGCCAAAATTAAATGTATGGCCCAGATCAAGTGCATGATCCACCAGTGCACAAGATCTCTTACTAATACGGACATCACTTTTGTGTTCTGTGATACGCTGTTTCAGCCATTGCGACGTTTGGCCTATGTACACGCCACGATAATCCGAACATGGTATCCTGTAGACAACATGACTATTTCAAAACAAAGTTGTTACATCCTTGGTCTTACTATATAATTTTCTCAAAGTAAATGGCAATTTTAATGTTACTAAATTGTTTCAAGTGTGATATAATAGAATGAGTAACACCACCAATATGAGGAATTTTCTTGTAAATCATACTGTCTGCAGGAACGTCCTCAGTAGGACCATAGTAGAAATTGGATTTTTATTTTGACGGACCGCTTACCCGTTTAATTAATTTTTTGCTAATATAGTACGGTCGATAATACTTACTAGTCCATATATATTAAATTGTGATTTTCATTTGATATTGATATATGACATAATTAACGGATTTTAATTTTTAATTACAGTGGGCTTCAGTTGCGTCTTGGTTTTTTAGACCAGAATGTTCACTGTTAACAACAATGGCAAGTGGCGAACAAGTGCATATGACACGCCCATCAACCACGAGACCTCCGATTCCTTCAACAAGATTTTCCGAACCTCCGACTTCATCTACACCAAGAGAATCCTCACCACGACCTCATCCGTCACTTCCGATTCACCCAGAACAAAAAGAGAGGACTTTTCAAGCACCCACTATATGTACGGTAAGTCTATAAGAATAATAATTTTGGACATACGTGGATTGCTCAATAGAAACACTAGAAGTAGATTATGAATAATGAAATGAGCAGATTTTAATATTCAACATTTAAAAAAGTTCTCCTATTTTAATACCCTCATTTGCTTGGGAAATAAATTTCAATTGTTTAATGTTTTCATCTATTGCTGCAATACGATGTCCTGTCCTGTTCTTGCTCGAGAGCAGAAGGTTTTCTCTGTATACCTGGTTTCTAATTTTAGCCATTCTTGTTTATCTTCTATTCTTCTCAAAAATCTTATTTATATACTGGTTACTCAATTTTTTTGTTTTTATGTTGTTGTCCACGATTGACAAGCGTATGTCAATGTAGATTGTCTGTTTGTTATTAACATAATAATTACAAAAACGTATTTTAAGGAAGTGCAAATCAAGCATATTTAATAATAAAAGGATGATTTACTCATCATAACGTACATATGCTTATCTACATGCATGTATATTATCTCTTAATGTAAATATCCGGTAATGATTTATGATAATATTGTGTCAAATTTTTGTAGATAAAAGTCATCAATTGTGTCTGGCAATGACAAAAGGATTTTCAGAGTGATCGGCGAACGACAGAAATTGAAGGGGGCGAATCTTTCAGAAATGTATTTGTGTGTTGAAATAGAGTAAAGTGGAATCGGAAAGTAGGATGTTTTCGTTTATATATGTATAGGGAGAGAGATAGATTCATAGGTTGCTTACTTACTTGCTTGCTTGGCTGGCTGTCTTTGGTCCATTTATAAACATCTTGCTTGTCTGCATGCAAATCAGACAGTTTAGGTCGGATTTTGATTGATCTATTCAAAAGATTGATTATTCTGCGACCCGGTTACATTGTGAACGTACTTCTTGCATTATATCCTCTAAAGTGCAGGCTTCGCCGACATGTATATAGTATACATTATTATATTTTTAAAGGAAATTCGTCCTTTCTAAAACCGAAAACGTTATTAATTAAATCTCACACTCTGTGTGCTTGCTTTTATTCATTTACCACACTTCAATACAATATATGTGTATACCTACCTGTATTTGTATCCAAATATTAATGAATTCGAACGGAAAAAGTAATTTATTTCTCATATTTTATTTATTTTTACCAAAATAATCTTTCATCTTCTACGTATAGTAAGAGTGCTCAAAAAAAAAACAGTCCACATTGAAAATAAATACGAGATTGATTTGACTGAAAGTGAAACTTAAAATGAAACCCTCAAATTACCACAACGATTTTTAAAAATTTTTCATCATGTTCTCCTTAAACATTCATACACTTGGAGTAGGGTTATCGGAATATTCACCATCAAGGTCGTCAAAATACTGCTTTAGTTCTGTAATAACTTGCTTGTCTATCTTGAAGTTATTTTCGGCGAGAAATAGTTTGAGTTTTGTAAGTAAGTGGAAGTCTGACTAGATCCAGTGAAGAGGATGGTTGGGACACAACCTGGAATAGTAATTGACCAAGCTTTCCCGAATAATGCAACTGGTGTGTGACATTGTCACATTCTTTCAAGCAATTCCTGGCCTTTTTTTCAGGAAATTTCACTTTCCTCCAGAAGGACAGTACAATATATCTCATTAATAGTTTGGGACGGAATAGTTGATAAGAAGTATCTTCTTCGAATCCTAAAACATCGTTGCCTCTTTTCCAAAGAGAACATTTTGATCTTTTTGGCGTAGAACTGTTGCCATGCCTCCACTGTTGAGATTGCCGTTTCGTTTCTGGCACATAGTAATGGAACCAAGTTGCATCGACAGGAACAAAGCGACCCAAAAAATCTCTGGGTTGATGTTAAAATGTTTCAAATTGTCGTTGGAAATTCATGCCTTTGCACGTTTTTAGTCTGCATTCAGTATACGTCACTCATCTGTCAGAAAGCTTACACATGCCTAATTCGATATGCAAAATGTGGTGTACACCTTCAGTAGACATGGAAACAGTCTTGGTAATCTCCTTCATTTTCATTTTTCGATCATGTAACACAACATCATAAACTTTTTCAGCCATTTATAGAATGGTAACACATTTTGGTGGTTCAGGAATTTTGGCGAATATGCAGCAAACATTGGGCAGCGACGCTCTTTCAAAGGTCACGATTCAGCACTATCTTGCTTAGCTAACGTGGCGACATTCTTCAATGTCGTCACGTTAGCTAAGCAAGATAGGGCTGAATCGTGGCCTTTAAAAGAGCGTCGCTGCCCAATGTTTGCTGCATATTCGCCAAAACTTCAGTTGTATTGATCTTCTTAAAAAATAAGTACTAAATTGGGACACAACCTGGACTCGTAATTAATTTGATTGATGACAAGATGTAGATTTTTCGAATCCCAAAATATGGTTCTCGTTATCTTTCCAACTGTAGAAAACGTCACTTGGAATACTTTTCAAATTATTAATAGGCAAATCTAATGTCGCTAAACTATCATTTAATTTGAAATTTCGATTTTCAAAATAAGTGATTAGTTTTGGCAAATTTCCAAAGTGTTCTTGAAGAAAGTACAACTGATTTTTTAAATGTGGAGTTTGTGTTAGTTCCTTGCACTCAGAAATACTACGAGCAATGCAACGAAATTTTGTAAACTATCGAAATTCTATGCATAAAAACTAGTAGCTTCCAACCATGTCCCCCATCTAGTTATTACTGGAGAGGGAGGCAGTGACAAAGATGGCAGTTTTTCCCTCTAAAGAGCTACTCTCAATGGCGCTTTTCTGAAATCTTTTTAAAAAGTAGATACAAGTCTATCAACTTCTGGAAAGGTGTCTCTGATATATTCACAGATTCTGTGGAGAGCATGTGCTACACAAGTAATATGCAGCATACTAGCATATGTTTCCTTTAATAGTCTGCCTGTTTTTAACATATATGCAGAACTGTCACTTACAAATAAAAGTACTTTTTCTTTGTACCTGTCGACCGAATGAAGTATTAATGGTTTTAGCTAGTGTTTCCGCATCAACTGTATTTATAACTTTTGTTGCTATTACATATGCGTTATATGGAATAGTTGGATGTAGTACACCAGCTACAACATTTACCACACAGCGTCCTAACATGTCGACAGTTTCGTCGGCACTTATCCAGAGGTACTGATTTGAAAGATGGCTTCTAATGCGTTCTACTGCTTTCGTGTAGCACTTAGAAACATAATATTTGCGTAAGGTGGATTCACCAGGAACATTTCCACCAGTATATTTTTGAAGAAATATTTTTAAAGTGGGATTGTTAAGTTCTTCGTTAAAATTGTCAGATTCCAACGGTTACAATTTCTGCGCATGTGTTTGCGATGCTAAGAGACGTTGTACGTGCGATTTCATGGAATTTTTTAACGATATTTTACAGATTTTGCAATAAATTTCGAAATCACTGACAATGAACATACAATCAGTATGACCGTCAATCCAGCTCGCCATTGTTTTACGATGCCGTTCTCCACGTTCTTCCATATCACATCTGAAAAAGTAACTTAAACACTGCTCTAGATCTAAATAAATGAAAACTAAAAATGTATGCGTAAGTTATTGAAACTGAACGAAATTCAATGCACACTTACGTCGAAATAATTGGGAGAAGTAGATTCAATCAAACGATATTAAACAGGATCCATCACAAAAATTACGATGTAATTAACAGTTAAAACTATGAAAACGAGAAACTAACTCATAGCACTTTACTTATTTTACGAAATATAATCTAAATAGACTAAATTATTAAAGCTCCACACGTTTCTATCTACGCCCATGAAAACAGAAATTTAACTGTAAAGATCCAACAAAAAACGTCGCAATTCTCGATGAAAACAGATGTGCGCGCTAGCTAGATTAATAATGCATTGAATAACTGCGTGATGTACTTATAGATGTTGTAGACTATTTATATCGTTCGTCGTAATGGCAACGTCATTTCAACCCGATCTGTCCGGTCTCTACTTATTATAATTTAAATACATTATATTATGATACATAAATCTTTTTGCAAGAAATACGTTTCTTTGCAGCTTGATCATGCTCAAATTGTTGTAAGTGGGTGCTTCTAATTGGTTACGTTGTTACTAGATGTCGCTATGTATATTTTTCATATGTTATTGCTGTTTTGAGATTGAATTCTGTAAATTCTTCTTCTTGTATTCCTATTACATTGAAATTCAGAATTTACTGCTTTTTCATTAAATGCAAAGATATTGGTATTTTAGCTTATTTCTTCATATTTTTATAAATTACTTTACCAAATAAAGAGAATTTCAACTGTATAAAGTAGCTTAAGGCCCAATTCTTATAAAATTTTCTTATTATGTATGGTACTTATTGTGCAATTTCTATTCATTTCATCTTTATTGAAATATCAAAAGTAGCAAAAAAAAACATTTTTCCTCATTTACTCCCAACTAAGGAAAGGTTTGAATATCACATTTGAAAAAAAATGCCCTGGGGTATTTATTATATGGTAAATACGGACTTTAAATATCCTATATTTCTGCTTGGTTAGGAGTGTTTTGTTTTTTTTATTTCGTATGCGTCGCTTTTTCCTTCGTATTTAGGTATTTCTCGTTTTTACCCCAGACTCCGGAAAAAAAATAATTAACTCTGAACTTTCCTTGTTGATTCGTTCGCACAGAGTCCATTATTGGCAACAATTGTGAATTGAGACCACTACTCTGGATTTTCCTGTACTTTTTCGTGGGGGTCTGCGATGTTTTTTTTTCGTATAATCCACGGATATACTCACCACAGACCTCTTCTGCTATTGATTACCTTCCATAAATAATATTTCTTCTTGATTAAAATATATTTTCAATAATATTTCAATTTAAGTTAGTTTTTTCGTTATTTAGGTAAATAGTATATGTAGATATTACTAATTATTATCTTCGTAATAACCTAGTCTTTAATTAAAATCATAGTTATCCCTTGAAACGTTTCTTTAGCATTTTATTTCAATGTAATAAAGCCGAAATCGGAGCAGTAGTATGTATGAGACAAAAGAAAACTGAAAAGTAACTGCCAGTCGATGTGGTGTAATAAAAGACAAATGGGCGTGTTGAGGACAGAGATGCATTCTTCTGCTTTTTAACAGGGAGTAATACAGTTTTAAAGAAAATAGGATTTTTCAGTTTTTAATTGTAAATAATTTACAATATGTAAATTTGCGCATAATCAACAGAATTATTATATTTTGTTAATTATTTTATAGGTAGATGTATTGGCGTATAACAACTGAAAAAATTTGAAAGGTAAAAACACACAATTTCTTCTGTTCTTCGTTAATAATGTGTTGGTCACCCTTGGTTATTTACAAGGGCAGATTGATATGTAAGATCTCCAACAATGTCGTGTGAGTAATGGGGATAGAAACAGAAGTTCTAACCTACAAACGGTAACTTCAAGCATGCAAAGTTTCCTGTGTACCGTTGTTGAGTAATAGTGTTATTTATCATGAGATCGACTTCTCAGATACGTACCAAGCTACGATTCGCGATAGAATTTTTAACGCTGGAAGGTGCGCGTCCATTGAAATTTACAGACGTTTGAAAGCTGTTTGTGGCAACATAGATGTGAAGAATGTTCGCCAGTTGGCTTGGCGCCCAGCACTTTGTCATAGAGGCGAAATAAAGATGTGTGACGAAAAGAAATCAAGTAGACCAGTATCAGTGCTGTATAGACAAGTTAATGCATTGATTCAAGTAAATCGGTGGATTTACGCCAAAATAAATGACTCAAAAATTAGGTATTAGCCAAGACAGAGTCCAGTACATTATTCAGACGGTGAAATATAGAAAAATTTGTGCCAAATATATCCCGTGACAATGAATGTCATGCAAGAACAAATAAACGACGTTTGCCAAGAACTTCTAAACTAATATTGACGTGTAGGAAATTATTTTCTCATGAATATCATCCCCGGAGATTAATCTTGGGTTCATCATTATCCTGGTTTTCCACGTGTACGAAAATTCAAGAGTTCCAACAGCGCAAAAAAGACTTTGTGACCAAAGGGATTCATGCAGAAAATCTGTCTTAGGGATCAACGATTAATTCAGTAAGATACTGCAAAACTTTACAATCACTAAGGAATCGTATCCGTAGAGTGAAGCCGGAGAGTATGAATTTTTGCTTGCACCATAACAACACCAGATGAAGACAGTGACAAGGTTGAAATTCACTGATGGATCGTACCCTTCCTACAGCCCTGATTTGGCACCTTCATATTGTTGGTTGTTCCTAACGTTGGAGGAGGTATTGAAAGTCAGCATTTTTCATCAAATACTGAAGTTTGAGCTGCTGTTCGCAGTTAGATCAACTGTAAACAAGAAAGTTTTTTCATGGGCAAAATGGAGAAATGGATTCAGCGTTTGAACAAATATACCAATTGGTGATTATCTATGTCTTCTTGTGGTATTGTATCCTAGGCTACCTGCGCCTCGTGTTGAATAGCCTCTAGGGTCTGCGGTGGGGATGCTTTCACATGCTTCATACGTGTCCTATTAGGGAAATTAGGAGAGTTGGGTGATTATGATAGAAGATTAAGATAAGCCACTTCAAGTTTAGGGAAAGCGAAGCTACCTGGTGACGTGCATTGTTCAAAAATAGAATTCTCCAGTCTTTGAAGATAAAAAAAAAAGATGAAGTTTCTTTAAATAATACGCTTTACAAAATCTAAAGCTTATTTCTTCGAATAGGTTAGACGATTGCGTTATAAAATAACTTTGAAGAATTCCGAACTAATGTCATAAATTTGGACCTACAAACGTTGTATCTTGTTTTTGGGCCAAGTTCGCTAGTCGTTTCCTTAACTTCTTTAATTTTTTAAATTTTATAATTACAGTCGATATTTCAGTCCAACCTTTTCTCCGCATTTTTTTATCATCTCCATTTCTTCCTGGTAATAACCTCTTTGCCTGTCTCTGTATTATTATTTTTTTTTAATTTTGCTCTAATTTTTTTTATCAGCCTTTTCTTATTTATTCTTTTTACGTGACCAAATCACCGTAACTAATTTTCTTCCATAAATTATTTTCTAAATTTCCTATTATTATTCAACACATTTTCAGACTCTATTTTTCTTAGCTATCGATATTTCCTCCTAATATTTCTTGGCCCGTTTCCTATTATTCCCTATTATTATAACTTCTTCCTGTCAAAAATTATTTGGTTTGCCGTTAAATTTTCTTTTTAATGATTTTGCTTGTTAAATTCTTTTTGTCAATTTTTTCATCTTCATTCTTCCTATGTGACTAAATCACCTTCAATGACTTCCCTGCATTTAAGTTCTTTTCTAAAAGTATCGTTTCCGAGTCATTGTATTTTGCGTAAAGATCTTTTCTGTCTGCATTTTGTGTAAGTTCATGCGTCTGCTATGTCTGTCATGTTAATAAGAATTGAGTTCTTGTCTCTTTCAGAATTTCTTCTTTCCTTAAAACGTAGTTTTTGTTACATTGAGAAATTTGCTAGCAGATTTTCCATTTTCATTTTCTTCATATTGTGTTCCCATCACTTCCAGATATTTAAATTCTTTCATTCTTTTCCTATTTCTATGTAGAATAAGATTATCAAGCAATTATCATTGTTTTTGCTTTCTTATTCTTGGTTTTTATGTTAATTTTCTCTAGCACTCCTCTGTATATTTTCAAGCTGCTATTTAACTTTTGCCTATTTTTTTTCGAATTATGATTATGTTGTCTGCATAATTTATTGTTGTATATCTTTGTCGCCCGCACTTTTCAGTACACTAATTTTTATAATTATTAAAAAAGACTTTGTATTCAACATTTTTTTACAAGTATTGTGAACTAATTCACTGAATACTAAATAATATTTATTCGAACATAACAAACATGATTAAATACTGGTGTATAATTTTAAAAAGTAATGCGGAAGAATTAATTTCGAATTTATTTTGATATAAATCTACCACTGACCACTTTCTTGTGGAATTTCTTCTGAATACTAATGGTAATGTAGGTATTAATAAATTATATTCCATTTTGGATGGAATAAGTGAACATTGAGGAATTTTGAAGGCTTATGCGCAAATAAATAATGAATACTTCTGGAGATAATAGTCTGCTGGTTCTTAGATTCGTAGCAAGAGGAAGTAGCCTTTCTGAAGAAAGGCCAGCACGTTTGTCATTATTTAATTCATAACGATGAGGGCGGATCAGGACGGGCAGCATAAAAATATGTTATAAAACATAACTGTCAAAATTTATGGATGCTTGTGTTTTGAGTAGAAAATGATATGGTTTTAGCTTGTTTTGAAGTATAGAAAAAATTGAGTATCAAAACAAACTATGAAATGAAAATCTGAAGTTTGTTTATGTGGACCCATCTCCATTGATTGGGTGGAAAGTTGAGTTTAAACGTTCCTGGACAACGTATTGGACGGTCAGAAGGCCTGTGTACTCCAGATAATGATATAGTGCCAGATGACCGTGGAATAAAATCAGACGTTCTACGCATCTTATCTGGGAACATTGGTTTCAATTTTGCATAATGGAAAAAATTATGTGCAAGATGTGGATTTGTTGACTATGGATGACAAATACGAACTAGAAAACATTTCAGTCTTTAATTTAGCGGTGTTTAGATATTATTCGAAGTACTCTTGGCGTCAAATAATAATGGTTGATGAAATTTAGATACACTATTATACACCCAAAATGGAGCAAATCGAAGCTCTAATCGAAACAAAATTGAAGATGGTAGAAGTGCTCCGTATGAGGCAAAGAGAGTACAGTACCTTTTGGATCAACTCCACGAAACAATATAACGCAAGACGCTCCTCTTAAAGAAGAAAAGAGTACTTTCTCTTCAGGGTAATTCACGTCTTCACCATTCGACTGTTTCAATGACAAATATTCTTCAATTTACTGTTTGAACTGTTCCATTATCCAGCTTATTTACCAGATTTGGTTCATTCAAACTTTTTCTTTTTTACCGACCTGAAAACTTGGGTAGGTAGCTAGAAATTAGGTCATATGAGGAGGTAATCATTGAAACTAACACATATTTTGAATAGTTTGGTAAATCTTACTTTTCTGAAGGAATAACAGTGAACTAAATGTAACGAGTTACAAGGAAAATATGTCGAAATTACACTAAATACTCCTCCCCTGTGTATAAATTTCTCTGAAGCTTTATGCTAGGTTATCTTCAGATGAGTTAATCTTGTGATAAATTTTTAAGACGTCAGCAAAGTACAATATTTTACATTAAATTAAAGAAAATAATGAGAAAAATATAATTTGATTTATTGAATTTATTTGCACGTGAAATACATTATATAATTAGCGGCATATTAATATATTAATAAAACATATTTAATTTTTAAAGAAATTACTCCATAAAGATTGAATAGGGTTACAAGGACAAGGTAAAGTACACGTGTAAATATACTTTAGTGCGGATCTGTGAAGATGTAGAGAAACAAGTTATGAGAGGGCCACTGCTTCTTTGATTTGTGGTTGGTAATGTTCCGCCCTCTCAGAGAACTAGTCATGAAATTTCATGCCTGATCAACTTGGCATTGTAGAAAATAAAACCACTTAAGGGGTTATGGATGTATTCTTTTTGGGGCCTGCAATTACATTCACATGAAATAAGAAGATCCAGCGAGGTTTAATCATCAACCTTGATAAAGAATATCATTATGTCAGATTTAAAATCGCGCATTGAAATTATTACATAATAATAAATATATTAAATCCAACTCGGGACTGTACCACTATTATATAACCGCAATGTTTTACAAAAAAAGACTTGTGCGTGCCAATAACCATATTTAATACGGATGTTATTACTTGTTTTAAAAGTAATTTGATAATTAAATATAACAAAGTATTGGCATAAAATTAAAATTAAAATTTATAGATTAATATTTTTATTATACATTGTAAATTCTTCTTGCATGCATAGTATAGGGCATAGAAAAATATCTATTATTAAAAATATTTCGAAAATATGTCTGAAAACTTTAATTTATAACGATCTACCCCAATCCTTGCGGTATGTTTACTAATCTATCAAAGGCATTTGACAGTATATATCATTCCAAATTGTAAACTCGAACTTTAAGGGATTCGAAGTGTGGCTTTAATCTTACCTAGAGACAGCAAACTGTGAAGATCGCCCTTAACGATACTTGCGCATACTCAAAGGAAGCTGTTATAACTTGCGGTGTACCGCAGGTTGGTATTTTAGGACCACTTTTGTTTGTGATCTGTTTTAATGATATCTATGATGTCCAACGCTCTTCAAATGAAAATAATTCATTAACAGTGAACTATGCTGATGTGATTAGTAATAATACACTTGAGACGTTTTTTGTTCTAAATACATGTTTCGACCTTTTTTGATCTCATCAGTGCGATATATCTATAAATATAGAAATCACAGACATGTATTTATATGCATATAAATCAAAATTAATTATGTTAAAAAATAAATTTAAATTATTTAAAATTCAACAAATATGTATATAAAAAACTGAATATTCTTGCAATAAAACAAAATGAACTATAAATTCATAACCAGAAAGCGGACTGAAGCGATTGAATGACCACTACTATTTGCTTGCTCGATTGCATTCGTCGAGCATATGTTTTTATTTCCGTCGTTATGAACAGTACATTGTGTGTATGCCTTAATTAATTTAATTCAACAGTGGCGTGTAAGACGGAATATACATTTATATATTATTTCGATGACTTCGTTGAAATAATCGCTTAAAAAATTATATCCGCTAATTTCCAAAGTGTATCTTCATATTTATATGCTGTTATACATGCGTATGCATGTATATATTTATTGTTCTTGAAATAGTATATTTTCTATTCTCTTTTATAAGGGATTGTTTCTAGTTTCGTTTCTTCTAGTGTTATTTGGTTACAACGTTTAGTATTTTAAAAAATCCGTTTTATATTGTATATTTATCCTATAATTTCTTTTAAATATTAAGATTAATTTACTACTTTATTTTTGGAGTAGTTTTCGTTTCTTCTTTTTAGTCCAATTCTTTCTGTGCACTTTTACAACATTTTAATCACGCACCCATCACCAGTTGTGATGTGTAACGGACATTTTCTATTTTTAAAGATGTTTTAACATCTAAAAGAACTAATTTAACACAGGAACACCTTGAACAAATTTTTGTTGTTCATGGTAATGTTTTACACTTTCAATGTTTGACAGAAAATACATAGTTTTGAGTTTTGTTCTTTATAAATTATTTTTATTCAAAATTCGATACGCAATTCGCTTGTCAGCATTACTTTTGTTTCAGCTGTAGTTGCTGCCGGTCACCAAACCATTTATTACATACTTTGTTGTGCATTGACAGATACATATTAACTGCATATGTAGGTATGTGCCACTTATGCAGCTGCCCACACGTATCAAATTGTTCGAAACTCACGGATCGTTTACAGAACCAAACTTATTGCAAATACAAGGCAGACGCCTATGGGTTATGAATCATCAATCGCTCGAGTCCTCTCTCTGGTTATAATCCGTTTAGATACAGAGACTACAAAGACTTGGCATACTATATTTAGTACGCTATATGAAACCGAGACAGCGCGCACATCTTGCCGAAATTCCGTACTCACAACTGACAGTGACACGAAATGTCTACTTATTGGCGCGAGTACCCTAGCGGCCGTTTACATAACTATCACCGCTCAAGCGGTAGTAAACGAAACTTTGAAACTTCCTCTTTCCTTCGGTATATAGATTGTTCATATCCAATTTATATTTCGTGAAATACAAATTAATTACATTTTAACCATCTTTTTGGGTAAACCTTCTAGTCGCATTTCCACTGTTATTTTATCCTCACCTGCTGCTTACCTTTTTTTTAGGCGCCCCTCGTATGTTCCTAATACAGTTATCAAAACTGTATTGTTGAAACTAATGATACGTTTAGATATAGTATAGTATACGTTTTACATTTTTTTTATAATTTTGGGCTAATTTTACATAAAAATATTACTCATAGCCAAACTGTAATGCATGTTTAAGTAACAAAAATATTCTATTAAAGTTTGTACTCTAAAAATCTATAAAATTTTATCAAAGATTGGGCAAAACACTGAAAGTTATCATGTGAAAATATTAGGACATCACCAGGTGCTCAAACTGATAACGAATATAGCACCTAATTATAATAATTATTGCTACAAGCGCGTTATTGCGTGCCTCGAATTATTTTCAAGCTCGAATAGGCCCGCGTTGAACTGAGACATTAAATCTGTTATAAAAATATCTTAACCATAACTGTTGTTAAAGAGGCACAGATACTGCGGGAGTTTGTGTATTTGTTTTTGGGTCTTAACCGGGCCCGACTTTTGTATGTAAACAAGGCAAGTGCTGTGAAAATAGACAAGGCTCGCGTTACAGGTAGCTTAAAGACATATAAGATATACATTTAACACATCAATGTATATGTATACACATACGAAAACGAACACTTAATAATGACTGCTAAAAATAACTAGATGCTTTTTCTATAAGGGAGCGGGATATCTTTAATCAATCGGTCAAAATATTTGTCATATAAAAAGGCACTAACCCTAAATATTTTTATTATTTCTGTTTCAACATCCTGCATTCATTTTTTTTCGATATATCAAATAATTGCAAATTATAGAGTGAACTTGAAAAAATGGGCGGGACAGAATTATATAGAGGAATACACGATTTAATGGTTATAAATTAGAATAAGGAGAAAATGCCAGATCAATGGAGAAATAGAACGATAGCACTGATGCCAAAAGATAGGAGATTTAACAAAATGCGTAAATTACAGAGGACTAACTCATTGTCACATACAAGATACTATCAACATTAATAAAACAGAGATTTAATAAACACATAGAAACATTTATTGGTGAATACCAATTTTGTTTCAGAAAAGGTAAATCGACAACATATTGTAGTGGATTTTTCTATCCAGAGAGAGAGAAAAAGATGGAAGATTTAAAATTTGAACAATTGTTGAATTTTATTAATATTTATTATATTTGTAATTATATTTTTAACTGACTCTGTATGTTTATTAGTTTAAATGTTTGGATGTGGACAGTTGTGGTACTATTGAAGCAGATGTAGGAATTTTTCGCGGTATATTTTAGCAGAGATATCTAAACTTCTAAAGTGACCGGTTGTTGGAGGATAAGAAGTCATTTTTTATTCTCTGTTTTAAGTAAAATCGGGTTTTATTTTTGTTTATGCATTTTATTCAGGTGCATGTAATGTTATTGCGATTTTTACAATAGTTTGGGATCTAAAATAAGTATGATATCTCTCACGTAGTTTTTTTTTGTGTTATCAGTGCATAGATCTATGTAAGTTCGATAAAAATATTTAATTTATATAATTGATACTACGATTATTTTGCTTATTATAATTTCATGTATTATTTGTGATAATTTTGATATTTGAAGTAGTATATGAATACTAGAGAAAGTTGTCATGTTTTTTAGTTAGTGGAGTTTTTTCTTCAAGATATTATTCTAGAACGTTTTAAATTCAGGTTGGATTTTTTGTTTAGTTGTGGGTTGAATTGTGTCGTGTTTTATTTGTGCATGACTGTAAGCCAATTTACGCGGTTTCAATAACTTTGTTGTTTTTGACATTTTAAATTGAAGGGGTTAAAGTAGAGGTCAAACTTGACAAATTTCTCCATTATTTATTAATTTTATATTTGTTCGAGAGTCACAGGGGGTTTTTCTCTGTGTGCGAGTCATATTCACAAAGAGTCTTTCCTCCTAATGCTACTGTTAATGTTGCTTTAGCACCCTATACATTCGGTAAAGGGATTTTTTTTGATTTTTTTTTATTAAAAATTTGTAAATTAGCTAACCGAGACTTTTATTGACTTTTATTGTTTTACTTCTAACATAACCTGGCCCTAATCTGAGAAGAGCGACCCGTGAGATGTGAGCTCGAGGAATCTACTAGACTGAACAGCCGGCAGCATAAGTTGTAGTGTGAATAAAAATATTAATAAGCAATTAAAAAGCACATTCCACTGCAATATGCATATAACTCAATACGGTCAGATGTCTTGTTTTTTATATGTAACGGTCCTTCCCAAATTTGTCCTTCTTGGAATTACAATAGAGTTTAGTTTTTACAATAGACGACCATACTTTCCGATTATTTGCATTTTTAACCATTTGTAATTGAAAAATTTTTTTACACCCCTACCCAAAAATAGATATTTTTACTATACATGTACTCGAACATAATACGTTTAAATAGTAACTACTGATGATGTGTGCAGTGCACATGAAATGTACATATAGTTAAATATACTATTGTTTTGTGAAAATATAAGGTGTTTTATTTAAGTTTAATAGTGTAATAATTTCACAAGTGCTCAACATATACTACTATATGCGTTACACATAATAAACAGACAGCGGACTGAAGCGATTGAATGACCAATTGCCCCGATAAAACGTTGTGGCGGTATCAAGTATAGTATGCATGTTATAACAGCCCCACTATTGGCTTGCTCGAGCATTCGTCGAGCAGATGTTGGTATTTCCGTCGCTATTGTGTATATTCATTTATAAAATTCTATTTTACAGTGGCGTGTTTCTGGTTTCGTTTCTTTCAGTGTTATTTGGTTACAACTTTTAGTATTTTAAAAAATCCGCTTTCTATTGTTATATTGTATATTTATCCTATAATTTTTGATAAATATTAAGTTTAATTTACTACGTTATTTTTGTTTTCGTTTCTTCTTTTTAGTCCATTTCTTTCTGTTCTTAGTATTTCTCTTTATTTTCATTAACTATGGAGAATTCTCGTAGGGCAACCATAGTAGGATGGATTAGAGGCCATACAGATTGGTTGCATATTCGTAATCATACCGAGATATATTGCAGTGTCTGTTCATTAAGTTTAAGGCGTCCACAAAAGTGTAATCTGCAGAGACATGTTTCTTCGAAAACTCATCTAGATAACATATTGCTGTGAATTGTGATTTTTAATTGCTTATTGACTTATGTTCACAATCCACAGTAGTTTTGCCGGACTAACTCAGTTGGGTCACCTTCCTTGAGCTTCTTCGTCTTCAGGGTTTATTCTCACGAATATCGTGGTATAGAAGAGAATAATAGGTATAAATTATTTAAACAAACATTTCTAATTTACATATTTAATTATAAAAAAATAAAAAAAAAATTCAATTTTACAAAGTGTAAAATTGAACTGACACAATTTTCAGCAAAGAGGATAAAAAAAACTTTGATACCATATGAAGATAAAAGTTTTAAAAAACCTCAAATTGAATTTCCGCGAGCAAATATTTAATACTAAAATATAACCAAAATTTATCAAATGTCATCAACTACGTTACCCTCACAAAATCAAACGTTAAAATAGAAATCTATCTATTTTCGCACGCATCTAAAATTTAAATTCATGCCTACGAATAACATGAAACAAAAAACTAACCCCGCCTTCTATCATACTACGATAACTTATATGAACAAAAACTATATTAAAAAAAACAGTCTAATAAGTTTTGTTAATATTTTCAATGATTACAAAATATTACAAACTAAAATTATAAATTTAAGAAGCTTCTGATTGTAATAGAATTATCGCTAACGACATAAATATAATATTAAAAATACATACATTCAGTTTTGTATACGTCACGTCACAAAAACTATTATGAGAGAGACTCCAGATAGGTCATTTAATTCAAATTACAAGTTTTAAATACTCATAACAATAATACGTAATGAATTTTAATTACATCAACACTATCAAAAACACACACCGTAATTATTCAAAATTTTAATCTTGAATAAAATTAAGTTTTATCCAAAATTCAAAAAACACAACCTATCTGCATAAAAACTACTCAGTCTCTAAGGCATGATGAAGCAACAGGAAACAGCAAGACATCCCTACCTAACATAAAAATATAAATCAACATAACAATAATATATCTATATCTATATTATTATAACTTCCTGCTTGGCGCGGACTACGAACATCAAAATAGGCCCGTGCATCCTACAGGCATGGACAAAAATACACATTATAATAAATTGTTATATAAAATTTAAAATTTTTATAATTATTTCTCTGGAATAAAAATATACATAAATACAATAATTTTCATATCTTCTAAAGTTTCTTCTGCAGGGAAAAATCCACTGCAACATGTCCATCTGCACCTGACACTTTTAACGAAGAACTGTGTGAAGATTTCATGGCGGCCAATATCCCATTCAAAAAGCTTAACATTCCAGACCTCAAGTGGTTTCTTACAAAATATACTGATCCTCATATACCAGAGGAATCTACTTTACGTAAATACCACTTACCAAAATGTTATTTGAGAACCGTTGAAAAAATACGAACCAACCTATCTGGTCATTATCTTTGGGTAAGTGCAGACGAAACAACGGATGTAATGGGACGATATGTGTTGAATGCAGTTGTTGGTATTCTTCATCCGACAACTTCATACCAACCATACTTGATTGCAACTAAAATATTGCCAGTCGTAAATTGTGAAATAGCAAAGCATTTCTAATTGTAAACACCTGATACAAACTGTAAATTTACAAAACCAGCTAAACTTTAGTAAAGCTAATTTCCAGTGTCTTAGAGATACGATTACGTACATGCAAAATCAACATATTAACCTAAAAGAGGCGATAATTACTTTAGAAACCGTTATCAATCGAATGAAGTATGCCTTCTGAATTTGGAAACAAGCTGAGACAAAAAGTTGATACCATATTTAGCAGAAATCCAGATTTGAATATATTATATCAATTCTGCACAGAGCCGATTGAAAAATCTATACATTCGAAGTATGCTGCACTTTTGCAATATTTTAATCACGCACCCATCACCAGTTGTGATGTGTAACGGACATTTTATATTTTTTAACATCTAAAAGAACTAATTTAGCACAGGAACACTTTGAAATGTTTTACACAGGAACACTTTGAAATGTTTTACATATACAGATACATATTAACTGCATATGTAGGTATGTGCCACTTATGCATCTGCCCGCACGTATCAAATTGTTCGAAACTCACGAATCGCTTACAGAAATAAACCTATTGCGAATACAAGGCAGACGCCTATGGGCTATGAATCATCAACCGCTCGAGTCCGCTCTCTGATAATAAAACAAGTCTGTGAGAAAAGTTACGAACATTGAATAGGAACCCCTATACTGTTCATTGGCTTTAAACAGACTTTTGACCGACTACGAAGACCGAAAACAATTGAAGGCCTGGAAGACATAAAAACTCAAAAAAAAATAACTAAAATTAATTTAATTAGAATTAGAATGGAAAAAAGCTCAACAGTTCATACCAGGCAAATCAGCATTGATAGTTTTAAAGTTGCGCTAAAATTAGTAAACACAAAGTTAAAAAATGGGGGCTTTATTGTTATAAAACCGACGATTTCCTTAATATTATTATATTAAGAAAATCATCGTAATTGATCACCAAAGAAAATTTGCATCTGAACATTACTAATATAGATAGTTTAGGTTGTAGGCCTTCGCAGTTGTTCTTCATGAATGCTTCTGCGATTACAGGATGGAACCTCATTCTTGGAACTGCTTGCACTCTTACAAGAGACATCTTCAATGTTATAACTGCTGTTGCGGCACTGGAACTCAGATTCAATGCAGCAACAGTAGTAGTAGCCGTGAAAACGTCACTTACAACAGTGGAAACGTCAGCTGAGAAGAAAGCAGAGGCTAAGATAGACAGCATTGCAGACAGTTGGAATTGGTAAACAGAAATGCTAAACCACTACACTTTTGTGACCAAAAATTTACTTGGTGTATTATTTTGACCGTTCCAATATTGTCTAGACCAACGTTTCTTAAACTGTGTTCCGCGGAACCCCGGGGTTCCGTGGAGATCACTCAGGGGTTCGGCGAAAGTTACGTGCTTTTTTTATAACATTCAAGGAAGTAACAAAAAAAGTAATAAAAATTTAACGGCACAACTAAATTCCACTTACTAATCTGGATAGTCGGTGCAAATGCGACAGTCCGACGTCGCGAATTGTAACGGCGCCGTCGGGACAATTTTTGTATTTAATAGCAGCCGCCCTGGTATAATCACGGGAAATCCCGATATCGGTGATTCCCCGGCTCAATTCTTTATTGATCATTACACTGCGAGTATCCGGGCATAATAGTCACTTGCCGATGTGTGTCTTATAAATAAAGTGATTGAAAATTAAAATAAAGTGATTGAAAGATAAATAAACTGATTGAAAGTTATTGATAAAGTGATTTTGTTTATTGATAAACTTTATTGGTTCTGTCTAAAACCAATTGTTTAAAACCAAACGTTCTAAAAACTGTGTTAAAACCTAGAAATTGTAATTGTTTGTGTTTAATATTTCACTGTTAAAAATAATATCAACGTAAGTAACCTTTAAACTTTATTCGGTCTTAAGGGGGAGTTCTCATTTTTTGAATAAAAACACGACGATTTATAATAATTTTTTTTAAAGAGGATTGTTTCTTTATATATAGAAACTTTTTTTTAATGCGTTACGCATATCTTTGCAAAAACAAATTGTGTTTTAATTTGCCTCTGTAGCAGAGGGCGTTAAAGTTGACGCCCGAAAAACGAGATACCAAACGGTAGCAAAGATTACTTCTGTTGAGTAAGATAGAATCTTTTCAAAAAATTAAAAATTATAAGAATGGCGCGCATTTTACTAAAAATTTGAAAAAAACGACCTTTTTAGATTAGGAAAAGTGGAATTAAAACTGAAATATAGCATTTTAATCAAAGATCCTAGTTTGCCCACTGGTGTACACGTTTACAAACATAATACAAAAAGATCTAGATCTAGATTGGTCAATTAGCGTCTGAGAAGTTCTTGTTACCGATTTCAGAAATATCATTTTGGAAAAAATTTGCTTAAACTTTATACGAGTGATGTATACAGCTTGTGTACAAGTGATACATAAAGCTATAACTTTCATACGGAACCGAGTACTTATTCTAGACTTATTCTAGACACATATAGCATTAAGATAATAAAAGGAAAAAAAACATTTTTTAATTACAAAATGAGAACTCCCTCTTAAAAGGTAACTGGCCAGTTATAAGAATGCTCTTGATGAGGTCATCAAAATCATTAACTTCATAAAATCTCGACCGCTAAATAATCGTTTATTCAAAATACTCTGTCAGGAGATTGGAAGTGTACATACATCTCTTCTTTTACATACTAAAGTCAAATGGTTATCTCGAGGAAAGATACTAACCCGTTTTCTTGAGTTAAGGGGCGAGGCGTGCTTTTTTTTAGAACACAATTTTGAATTGAAAGGTCGATTATTTGATAGAAATTGGTTACTTAAAATTGCCTATTTAAGCGACATTTTTACAAAGATAAATGAACTTAATTTAAGCCTCCAGGGCAAACAAGTAAATGTATTTATTGCCCACGAAAAAATTCTTGCTTTCAAGAAAAAAAATAGAATTTTAGACAATTTGTATGCGCTCCAACGAGTTTGATTGTTTCCCAACAATAAAAGGCTTTTTAGAAGAAGAAGGGGTTGAAATGGCAGAGACATTTGTTGAAGAAATTATTCAACATCTGAAAGGATTGAGTGAAGCTTTTAATAAGTATTTTCCAAATGAACAGCAGATTAAATATCAAAATGAATTGTGGATTAAAAACCCATTTATTTTCAATGCGCGACCTTCGACCATGTCAACGGAAGAATACGAAACTTTTATTGAAATGACATCATTGCAAAATAAATTTAAATTAATACCATTAACGGAATTCTGGTGCAGTATAAAAGATGAATATCCTCAATTGTCGCAAAAGGCCGTGTCGGTGCTTTTACCATTTGTAACCACATATATGTGCGAAACGGGGTTCTCAGCTTATTTGTCGACAAAAACTAAATACCGGAACAGAATTGATACCGAACCTGACATAAGAATTCAACTTTCATCAATTAAACCTAATATTAAGTATATTTGTGATAATAAAAAGCAATATCACTCATCCCATTAAAATTAAAATTTAAAAGTCCTGTAAATGTAAATTTAAGTTGTTTTAAGAACTTTTGTGTTAATTTTTTAATTATTTTTTGAAGAAAATAAATATTTTTTGAAATAATTGTCATTTTTGTTGCATATAATCCATTTACAGAATGTTACATTAAAAGCATACATACTATTGAAACAAACCAGGGGTTCCACAATAAAAGTGACTACTAAAAAGGTCTAGACGATTCAAATATTCGATTCAATCGGGCAGAATTTCCGAAATTCCACCAGCATAATATAAGAATCTTATCCGGTTGTTGGTACATACATATTTGATTAAATAAAGTAAATTTGTGTATCATTATACACAAAAGAGTTTGCAGAACTTATTTCACAATTTCATAATTAAATTAACTTCAAGTTAATTTAATTAGACTCGATTTAATTAGTAAAATTGTGAGAAATAACAAAAAGAATTCGACTTAAGTTTCAGTATAGTTAAACTCCTAAAGTGGTAATTGTTAAATAGCGTGATTAATTTAATAGTAGTTCTAGAATAAAGTCATCTACTAAATTCTTATTTATATACACATTAATTATATATTACAACTAGCCTCACCACTTTAAATAAATAAATACAGCAAAATAGAGAAGATTACAGTCCCTGCACTAAAAGATTTCTCGTTTTTATTTTGTCTGCCAGTTTTTTTTCGGGTAAAACAAAATATTAGATCCCGGTCTAATAGTCTCAAATCGCGTGTTCGGATTGCGAGGAGTGTCTTACGTCTAGTAGTACTTCTATTCTGCTACAAGAGAAATTACTGGTTGTCCTGTGAAAACTCACGCACACAACACATCTTGAGGACCCCGTTCACCCTATAGAATTGCATTAATGGAATTCTTTATATCCGATATATCGTGCATTTGATGCCCAATAAATATGATAACGATGTCTAGAATTCAATTGTTGAAACTATATTGATGTTATTACACTACGTGTACTGTATATTATCATTTTTAATGTTGAAAATATATAAATTACTTCATTATTATACTGTATTTATACTGTGATATTCGAAGAATGTTATAAGG